>OX401924.1:8027371-8121379 GCA_947859195.1 Drymonia ruficornis
ACAAGTTTTTCCGTGCCCTCCGAAGCACGGCGACGCTCTGTTCCAAGTGCTCGTACTCTACCTCTTATTCCATTGAGGCGCTCATAGCCAGCTGCCATCACTGATCGGTAAACAATCGGAGGTTAAGCAACGCTTGGCAGGGTCAGTCAGAGATGGGTGACCATTTAATGGCATTTGAAAATATGAGCGCCTCCGTTAGATGGAGGGCACGTAAAAAGTCGGATCCGGTTGTTGTTATCTAGACAGCAGTCGTTAAGCCATATCAGAGTCCTTCGGGCAGCTTGAACAACTTTGAAACTATGTTGGCCATTAACCATACGATAAGAAGCAGGTTCCACAATATTTGTACCGTGTTATATTACAGTATGACCGTGTTTTATAGAGTATTCACAAGAATGCACACAAGTACATTTTGTAATACTTTTTACGCAATGTTACACTAGAACAAAGACTTAAGACTACGTTAGGCATTAGTGGACATTAGCGTGCCAACCACGACGGAAGCAGGTCGTGTCCGGAGTATAAAATCTTCGCCTATAGCTGTAAGGTAAGCGAAAGCAACGAATATTAACTACTACAACATTAAAACAGGGTGAACGGTTTCCCTTAAGCTCCAAAGTGGGAAACTGGGAACAAGGGTTAAAACAGACGTTAAGCAAACCGCCTTATGAAAACATAATAATAATATAACGTCACGACTTTTATCCCCATCCGGGGGTAGTCAGAGGCTTGAGTTGCCATACACCACCACATCGTGGAGGTATTAAGTCAACACAAAGCCCACGTTTCACCAGATAGTCAGAACCCAACGTGACAGGTGGTGAACCTTGTCGCCGTGTATACAGGAACTGACTATTACCTATTACCTATGAAAACATACAAGGTTTATTATAATAAGGGTGAGTATATTAGGAGGTGAATGAATGTGGAAGGTTACAAAGCGAGAGGAAGACCCAAGAAAAGTTGGATGGATTGTATAAAGAGCGATATGAATCAGGTTGGAGTGGAGGAATAGTACTTACTGCGCCGACCCCAGATAATGGGAAAATGTAAGGCAGATGATGATGATGATATTAGGAGGTCTAGAGGCCAGATCCCCCCTTTTTTAGCCTGGACTAGACAAAAAAAGTAGGAAAAATTTCCTAAATATTAATCGGCGTATCTTTAGCCTGCATGCCAGATAGGATAAGACCGCCGGAGAGGCCCGGGCTGTGCGGCCAAACGTCTATAGGCTACGGTTACTGCTTAACATCAGGCACCGTACGTTTATTTCCCACCTTAGTAACGTAAAAGAAGAACCTTAGTAGCAGCTATATTATGGACGGGCGCGACCTTGGTAGTACCACCCTCTCACAGAAGGTCCCCCAGGTTGAGGTCAGAGTCCGCTTCGGAAACCTATAAGACAGTGTTTCCCAAAAATAGTTCTGCCATGGCCCGGTAATTTTCATACTGCTCCTTCGTGACCCACTCAATAGTTTTTACCCAAAAAAAAATGTGTAACGTCACGACTTTTATCCCCATTCGGGGGTAGTCAGAGGCTTGAGTGGCCATACACCACCACATTGTGGAGGTATTAACCAACTCAAAGCCCACGTTTCACCAGATAGTCAGAACCCAACATGACAGGTGGTGAACCTTGTCGCCGTGTATACAGGAACTGACTATTACCTAATCCCGAGGGATAGGTAGGTTTCCTCACGATGTTTTCCCTCACCGTCAAAGAATCCAAGTTCGCCTCAAATGATGAAAGTTTTATCCTGAGTTCTAGTTTCACTTCAAGTCGACAAGTCGATTTCTATATTTATTTATAAGGTGTTATGTAATTGTTGAATACCCAGCTTCACATATAAAGGTTGTGACAAAAGGCATTAAAACAGTTATTGCTCGATTACCTACTTGGTTTGATTAGCTAGGTACTTGGTTAGCGATCCAGTATTTTATTATGATAGCCCGGTACCGGGTTAAACCCACCAAATGGGAAACGCTGCTATATCAGATAGAACACTGTTTCAGAATGTACTTGTCATTATTGATAATTGGTGCGATAGCATCAGTCTGGTTGGTGTGGAGGTACAAGCACAGGCGGATGATCCGCATGGCTCGCGGGATACCCGGCCCGCCCACTGTCCCACTGCTGGGCAACGCGCTCCGCTTCATGGGACAACCTGAAGGTAATGTGATATGAACTGCTACAGTTCGGCTTAATCACCATTTTTGTTAAACTCGCGAAACAAACGCTAATTTGAGTATTGCGAAATAGCAAGCTTGTACCGTCATACAAATTGCATGACGTCTTGCGCAGGTACTTTGCACAGTAACCTGCGAGATCTCCATTAGGAGGAAAACTAGAAGTACACGGTACACGGGCTTAATAATACCACTCAATAAAATATTATACACAACGCCATTGTGAGTCACTCAGGTCATCAAACAGGGGGCTTACCACAAACTCTTATCGCCATTCAATTACAGGAACGTTTTAACGTTAAAACAAAACTGCTATAAGAGGTGGTGGTAAGCCCCCTGGTATATTAATTAGAGGGTTTTAATTCCGAGAACTTGTCACCGTACTTGTTCCCTTGTTTGTGTTTTTACGTTTCTTTATAGGTACAAAACTTTAGCGGAAAAGGGAAGATTTTCCGACCAGGCGGGTTTTGTGCCTGGCGGGGTCGGCCGCTACGCTCCGATGGTTGTTGTCGGGGTCTTCTATAATATAGCAATGTGCCTCGTAAATCTTGATAGCGTGATTCAGGATCATATTTTTGTATTGGACCGTGCACTCGAGGCTATCTGTTGGTAGCGAGATGTGAAGTTGCTATTTATAGATGCAATTTTACATAATTAACTGAAACTTTCAGATCTAACCAATGAAATACAAAGGCTGCTTGTTGAGTACGGAGACGTGGTACGATTTTGGCTCGGACCAGACTTGAACATCGCGGTTAACGACCCTGATGACCTAAAGGTGGGTATATTTTTCAACAAGTTCTCAACAACTACAAAATTGGGATCCAACTTAGTTCCCGTCGTGGACCATATTTTTATTTTGGTTGTAGTGCGTGAGATGTAGGCAAGGATTGAGACCACATTGGATCGAATTCCGTACAAGGTTTTCTATACCGAACAACATGGACACACTTACAAACTTATTTGTTTATGTTGTTCCAGTTACTCTTAACGAGTCCGAAGACGACCGTCAAAGGTCCTCAGTACAAATATATGGCAGACGTACTCGGGGAGGGTATATTGAGCGGATCAGGTAATTGCAGACTCTGGGTAAATTATCCCACGGATTCTCATCAAAGATGTTTATTCATACAGTTAAACTGCAATGGTACAGATGAGACTTAAGACCTTATGGAGATCCCCTAAACCACGCCTCCAGGACTTCGCGACTCTACAAGTCGATCGCGATATGTTAGGGCCTCCGCAGACTAGCTACTTTTAGCATCGGCGATCGGCGATTTTGATGCTGCGTCTCGCTCGTTCGCGCTCGAAGAAACGCGACGCAGCATCGATACGTCACAAAATCGCCGGTCGCCGATGCTAAAAGTAGCTAGTCTGCGGAGGCCCTTATTACTTACATTTAATTATACTTTTTTGAGCCTAAGGAGGGTTCCAATCTCCATCACGTGGGTGATATTCTCTGGGACCTGTGTAAAGAACTAGTGAATAATAGACAACTACCTATCATAAATATTCAAAACTCCCGAGTCGTCCACTTCCCCAATCGCCAATTTCCTCAATCATACAAACTCTTAGATAGTCTATTGATAAAAAAATAGAATTTATACGTGCTAACTTCCTAGCAAAATTCTGCCGCGAAATGTTATCTAGATTCGAACTCATCATTTCCAGGTCCGTTATGGCGAAAGCATAGGAAGATAGCGACGCCAAACTATGGGAAGCGAGCCATTGAAAGCTATAGCGATGTGTTCAATAGTGAAGCGGATATTTTGATACGGGACCTTCGGAAAACGAGGGGACAGGTTGATGCATACAAGTACGTGGTCCAGACCACCAGTTATGCCGTTTGCCGTATGTAGTAGCTATATCAAATGAACTATCGTCGGCAACCAATTTCAAATTAATTATACTGTTACATTTTCAGAAACGCTAATGGGTCTGACCAGGCAACAAACACTGGACTTACCACATTTCCGGAAAATAATTGAAAAAGCTCCAAAGTGAGAGACCAATCAATATTTTATAGTCAACATTTTACTCTTGTGCATTTTACTGGTTTTGAGAAATTTGGAATTGAGAAAATATGCTTTTTTATCATATCAGTATAAATAAATCATAATATGTTATTAATACTATATATCGCAGTACCTAAATCATTTCATTCTTCATTTTCACATAGGCTTTACAAAATCGTCTTCGATAGAATGACAAAATGGTACTTACAAATAGATCCAATCTTCTGGATGACCGAATCGTACCAAGCACAGCGATACTGCATTAAGATTATTACAGAATTCTGCAAGGCAATAATACAACATAGAGTGGAGAAATTGAATAATTCAGAGACTGATATAGACGATATAGATCTGTTAAACACTGCGCAGGATTCAGTTGTTAACACCAAGTTGAGTGTTATAGATAGGTTTATTTTATCACGAGAATTAAACAGCGATGAACTGGTCCATGAGACGTTTACCGTATTCACGTCGGTAAGTTTTCTTGAAAGTTTTATTCACCTTTGGCATTTACTTTAAAGATTTGTTGATTGTGAAAACCATACCTTTTTTCAGAGTCAAGAAGCTACAGGAAAAATTGCATCGTATTTAATTTTAATGATGGCTTTTCATCCAACCTGTCAAGTAATGTTAATTTAATATACTTAACAATTAAGTTGCCTGCCTATTCGGATCGAAGGAGAAAGATGCTGCATGCAAGAATTAGTTTAAGTCTAAGTCTATTTCAGGAAAAGCTCTATGCTGAAATAACCAGTGTGATTGGTGATGAAGACAGATCAGTCACTGATGAGGATTTGAGGCAGATGCCGTACTTGGAAATGGTGTTCAAGGAAGTAGTACGACTTTTCCCTATCGGAGCAATGTTGCAAAGAACTGTGACCGAAGATATTACCATAAGTAAGAATATGCCCATTCAAATGAGAGGCTTAGTTTAGGGGCATAAATACCACATTTACTACCCGTATGACCACTACCCTACCCCTATCTAACAAAAAAATAAAAAGTGATGGATACTCAGTACAGAATAAAAATGTTTTTCTACATTTAAACATTTTTTTAACAGGTTCATGTACTATCCCAGCTGGGTCGTCCCTTGTGGCTCCCATATATCAGCTGCAACGGGACCCTCGCTTCTGGCAGAATCCAGAGGAATTTGATCCGGAGAGGTTCAGTGCTGAGAACTCTCAGTTGCGTAACCCTAACTGCTATATTCCATTCAGCGCGGGGCCCATGGACTGTTTGGGTAAAACCTTATCTGCTGATATACCTATTTGAAATTTCATGAAAATAGTAGCATTTCACTTCTATGTGATTCATCTACTATTCATCATTTTCAGGGAGATACTTTGGAACCAAATTAGTTAAAACAATCTGTGTAAAGGTGCTAAAGGAATTCGAAGTCACCTCATTACAGACTTACAAGGACCTCAAAGTGATAATTGCTATTTCTGTGCTCTCCCTGACTGGATATCCTATTGTATTAAAACCCAGAAAAAAATCAATTATGCTGATAGCTAAGTAGGTTTAATAATTTAATTTGTAGCGGTGATGCAGGATTGAGTTTCCTGCCTGCTCCAAAAATAGTAATGTTCTCTAAAACAGTCAAGTATTTTACATTACGATTAAGAGAGATTGTTTTTGTCAGCGTTACTTTAAAATCAATCATTGGAGCCCTCGGGAACTAATTCTTGGAGCGGGCGGGAATAACCCGATTCTGATGTTTTGTAATATTTTGAAAGTACTTGGCCTGTGCCTGTATAATACAAATAATATAACCTGATCCTTTGGTATTATTTATGAAGAATGTTTGTACACGCACACGGTGACCCCAACATCACAAGAGGGGCACGTTAAAAAATAAACAAAAATTACAACTCCGTCCCTTGTACATATCGACGTTTTCGTTAAAATACGGCCGATTGCCAACAACTGAATTTTAATAAGAACTGGTGTTTTTATTGTGACTGCTGATAATGCGAATATTTTATGATTCTTGTAGCATGTACTCCATTAGAGCCCTTATAGTAGGAACTTAGTAGGTACCTAAGGATCACAGTTTATTGCAAAATACGCCAAGGGTCAAAAGGACGATGCAATAAAATACAAAGCGCGCCACTACGAAAGTAGAAGAACAGGGGGCCCTGAGTGTAATTTTTTTCGTAAGTTAACTGTATACTTTATAGCCTGGCTATTTTTCATGGTGTATGTTAAATTAAACAGCGCCCCTAGCGGACGGTATCTAAAACTTTCAAATCATCATACACAGCGGACCAAATACGCAGACTATCCTATCACGATTGTACTTCTGGCTGGGCTGGCTGCGCTCCATAGGCTTGAGAGGCTCCAAAAGGCTTGTACTCAGGACCGTAAACTGTACCATAAAAAATGGCTGTCTGTCAGTTGTCAGTGTGAGTCACAGTCAAATCGGTCAATGTCGATTAGAAGTGGGTGCTTCAACGAAAAGCCGTTTGAAAAGTTCGCTTTTTTAAGTAAGCGCCCAAGCGCGCTTATAAATTTAAGCGTGTTGCGATTAAGCAATGACGGCAAGAAAGAGAAAGAAATTCCAAAAATTTACAAAACGTAACCTTATTCGCATGACAATACAGTTCAAATCAATATTAAATTAAATTGCACCTTATTTCTTTACCAATAAAAGCAATACATTGATAATAAATTATATTAGATTAACAACTATATTTCCATGCACATAAGTCGTTCGGTCGCCGTCTCGTGCATCGCACGCGCACGATGGCTATGGTACGGTCGCCTAAGAATGATGCAGTTACACGTAATAAACATCAAACGGTTAATAATTGCGAAGAACGATGTAATGATTGTAAAGTAGTAATAAATGAGCTGCTGGCATTTGTTAGCAATAAGGTGGACGTTTTACCAGAGACGGGAATTATACAAATTTGCCTGAGTGCATATTCTAACGAGGAAGTGGAAACTGCAAGATCTATTGTATACAAATTATTGGCACCGACTAAAAAGTACTTGCGACGCAAAGAAGGTTCCGAACAGAAAAGCTTACAAGACATTATTAAGTTAATTAAAGAATTTGAACCGGAGTGTCTGCCAATCTTTGTAGCAAGAAATCTTAATAAATTACCGCCAGTAACTTTTGACTACGTGGATGTGACTGCATTCCTTAAGGAAATTACTATACTAAAAACCGACGTGGCTACTATGAAAGCCAAAAGTAATAAGGTGACTGAAAACATTACAACATCATCAGATGTTGATTTTCTGAAATCAGAAATGGAGGCAGTAAAATGTATGTTAGTTGAATTAAAAAACCACGGCGGTAGTAAACAAACTCGGGCGGCGGAGAAGGTATGTGTGAGGAAAGAGCAAACCCGTGCGTTCTCGCTTACTCCTACACCTACTACAAAACTGAACGATGATGATCGGCGACAAGCGCAAAATAAGAAAGCGCAACATAATAATATTGTAAGGACACCGCTATCGAGTTCAAGGTCATCTGATACCGATAGACAGCTAACAGCTGAGACGACGCATGTACCATTATACAGAGATATGCTAATAAACACAGACCCGTCAAGGACTGAACGTAAACTTGCCACTACGGATGACGGTTTCACGTTGGTTGAACGAAAGAAAAGAAAGAAGTTTACTAACATGAGTGGTACCGCGCAGGGCTCGAATAAACTGCAGGCTGCGCAAATGACGACAGCTATCTATGTCTCAAGATTAAAGAAAACCACTACGGTAGAAGGCATCATGGAATATGTGCGTGAAATGGGGGAAGACTGTGTCAAAGTGGAACTCCTTACACAGAAACACGAAACGGATTTTATATCATGTAAAATAACAGTCTACAGACATAAACTTGAAAGGTTTTTAAACGTAGATTTCTGGCCTGTGGGCATCATATTTCGGCGATTCCGTGAGTACACGGCGAGAGGAATGAATAATAGTATTAAACAACATGGACAGTAGGATATCTAGAATATCAATAATATCATACAATTGTAAGTCGATAAAACGTTCGAAGCAATGTGTACATGATCTTACTATCACAAATGACATAATTCTACTACAGGAGACGTGGTTACTACCACATGATCTTAATTTTGTAAACGAAATTAACAAAGATTATGGATGTGTGGCCAAGTCTTCTGTGGATACCTCGGCGGGCATACTGAGGGGCAGGCCCTATGGTGGGCTTGCTATAATGTGGAATAGGGTGAAATTTCCATATGTAACACCAATACATTGCTCCAGCGATCGCTTAGCGGCCGTCCGTATAAATACAGGTACGGGATATATGCTTATTATTAATGTGTATATGCCTGTAGATAATGCTGAGAACTTGACCGAGTTTATTGACTGTCTAGGCGAAATAAATGCTATAATTGAAGAGTGCGATGTACAATGTGTCCACATAATGGGCGATTTCAATGCGCACCCATCTGCAAACTTTGGAAAAGAATTAACAAAATTTTGTACAGACATGAAGGGGGAATGTGCCGACTTAAATCTTCTTGGTGCTGATTCGGACACTTTCACATACATGAGTGAGTCACACGGAAGTCAGAGATGGTTGGATCACTGCATTACCACTGGGGCCGCGTGGGACACTGTGATAGCGGCGGACATTATATATGATGTCAAGTGGTCTGATCACTATCCCCTGCGTATTGTTTGCGACTCCACTGGTATGACAGCCGAGACAGCCGTTTCTGACTGCCAGGACAAACTAAGAAATATCAGATGGGGCGAACGTACTCATGACCAAATAAATAGTTATAAAACATCTTGTTATGAAAACTTAAATAACGACTGTGATATTTTTAATTTTAATTGTAACTGTGAGGTAAAACGATGTATGCATTATAATAAATATTGTGAATCCATTGATAAGTACTATACACACGTAGTTACTACTTTACAGAATGCTGCAATATTAAGTTCTCGTTCTCGTTCTGGTGAACAGAAAAGGTACGAAAAGGTGATTGGATGGAACTACCATATAAGAGAATGCCATCAGAAGGCCAGGCTATATTTTAGGTGCTGGGTGATTGCTGGTAGACCCATGCAAGGTAGGATTTATGATAATATGCGTAGTAGCCGTACTCAGTTCAAAAATAAAATTAAGTGGTGTCAGGACAACGAAAATAACATAAAAATGAACATATTAGCTTTGCATAGAAAAGAAAACAACTTTGTTAAGTTTTGGAATGCGACTAAGAAGTTCAATTACAAACAAAGATTACCAGTTTCTGTTGACGGAATCCAAGACCGCTTTCAAATTACTGAACTGTTTGCTAGTAAATTCAAAGTGGACCCTTTAAATGTAGATTGTAAGGTCGATACTGAGGGCATCGATACAGAGCCACCTCCACCATTTACTTACGAGGACATAGTTTCAGCTGTGAGAAATATGAAGCGTGGGAAGTCACCCGGCCACGATGGTCTCAGTGTTGAGCATTTGCAGTGGGGTAGTGACAGGTTATATAAACATCTGTGCGCATTTTATAACCTATGTATAAAGCACGAGTATCTGCCAGAGGATCTGATGAAGACTGTGGTGGTTCCGGTCGTCAAGAATAAAACTGCTGATCTAAGCTCATCTCTGAACTATAGACCAATATCACTTGGTACAATTATGGGCAAGCTGCTGGAACGTCTTATACAGCCTGAACTGCATAAGAAGATTAAAATAGATGATGCTCAGTTTGGTTTCCGCCCAGGACTCTCAACTGATTCTGCGATTATGAGTTTAAAAAGTACGATTAAGTATTACACGGATCAGAATACCACTGTGTACGCGTGTTTCTTAGACCTTAGCAAAGCCTTTGACCTAGTGAATTATAAAATTCTCTGGGGCAAACTGAAAAGGTCCCTGGTACCTACTCAAATCGTTAATCTGTTGGAGTTCTGGTACGGAAACCAAACCAATAATGTGAAATGGGGTGACACTCACTCTAGTAACTATAGGCTAAAGTGTGGTGTTCGCCAAGGAGGTTTGACCTCTCCGGACCTGTTCAACCTGTACGTTAATGACCTGATTGAGGAACTCAGAGGGACCAGGGTGGGCTGTCATCTGGGTAATGTTTGTGTAAATAGCCTTAGTTATGCTGATGACATGGTTCTTCTGAGTCCCTCAGTCAAAGGACTGAGGAAGTTGTTGGCAGTCTGTGAACATTATGTTAATGATCATGGGTTGAAATACAATGTTCTTAAAACGGAAATGATGGTATTTAGATCGGGTTCAGGTCCGGAGAGTATACCGGGTGTGTATTTAAATGGGGAGACCATTAGGATAGCTAAGCAGTGTAAATATCTGGGGCATATTCTGACGGAACGCCTGCATGATGACTGCGATATAGAAAGAGAACGGAGAGCCCTTGCAATCAGAAGCAACATGATCGCGCGCAGATTTGTGAAGTGCACCAAAGACGTCAAGAACACATTGTTCCGAGCTTACTGTATGTCTATGTATACATGTCAACTCTGGTGCAACTTCACGAAAAAGATGTACAACACGATAAGGGTTCAGTATAATGATGCTTACAGAACCCTTATGAAGTTACCAAGATACTGTAGCGCATCGAGTATGTTTGCAGAAGCAAGGGTCCCGGACTTTTACGCGATCATTAGATCGCGAATCGCATCATTCTGGCAGCGTTTGAGGCGTTCCACAATGGGATTCTGAAGGCTGTGACAAGTAGGCTGGGAAGTCCAATGTTTAAACATTGGATTTCTGTTCACATGAACGGGAACAAATGTTAATAGTCTAGTAGCATAATGATATTTTAATGATAATGATATTTTATTGACTAAGGTACCTTTACATAACTACCTACATCGTGTATTTACTTTTATTGTAATTTTATTCCTTATTTTAACCTTCTTAATTTAATTTGTATATGGGATATGATGCCTGAAATAAACGTTTATTATTATTATTATTATTATTATTATGTTTCTCTTTAAATCCACTCGGGCTATACCCGGACCTTTGGAAGGCTTGCGTGGGGACATGGGTCCAACACGTAGAGGCCCCTAGAGATAAGTTTGATGTTATGTGAGGCACCTGCTGGGGTCAACCGCTGCAGGTGATGAGACACTTACAGCAGCTTGACCCCAGCAGGTGCAGGAACTATTGCAAAATTGTGAAAAGAGAAAATGGGTCTATTGCATGAAGTTTGGATGGACTGGGGATCGGGCTATGGGAAGGGTTCGGACACCTGCCATAATCAGTGTAAAACTAATTATCGTTGGCAGGTGGTGACTTGCCGCTCACTAGGTGGGCCCCTAAAATTGCCATCGTAAAGACGGCTAGGAGCAACACTGGTGTGGGCGGCTCAGGGGTGTAGAGAGGTGTGCTGCGCTTTCTCCGAAGTTACTCGCGGCGTTATGCCCTTTAACACTTCCACCCCTGGAGCATATAGCTCTAACGACCCCTCTCTGGACAGCCAACTAAGGCAAGCCAGAGCTGAGAGTCCTGCGGGCCCCCGTCGGTTTCCACTCGGCCGGCGAAGACACGCCGAGGTGGGGGCCCTGACCGACTCTCTGGGGTACTCGGGTCCGTGGTGTCGCTACTCACCAACAGCTCGCCACAAGCTGCCCTGCGGGCTTATTATTATTATTATTCCATTTATTTCTTATATATCGTATAATTTACATTTTTAAATATAAATACAAAAAATACATTTAAAAATATAAAAAATAGATCCCCACCGGCATCGGGAACAGGGTCCTAGTTGCCGGTGGTCAAGGCTCCAGGGAGAGGAACTTCCTCACAATGCGAGCCGTTTCGAGAAGGACTGCCTTCTGGATCTGACCCTTGATCCAGCCGCCTAACGCGAGCCTCTTAAGATGTTTATCGAGGCTCTTGGCTATTAGGCCATGGGCAGAAACGACAATCGGTACAATGGTAGCCGCGTCAATGTCCCACATGTCGACAACCTCGTGAACCAGATCAAGATATTTACATTCTTTATCTTTCTCGGCCTTCACGAGGTTCTCGTCATGGGGGACAGTGACATCGACGAGCATTGCACGACGCTCTTGGCGATCTATCAACACAATGTCAGGTCTATTGGCAACAATAGTCCTGTCAGTGATGATAGATCGATCCCAGTATAATGTGATATGGCCATCGTCGAGAACTGGTTCTGGTACATACCTATAGTACGGCACCTCAGACGCAACAAGGCGGTATTTCAGAGCAAGTTGCTGATGGATTATCTTGGCCACTTGGTTGTGTCTGTGCAAGTATTCTCCGTTTGCAAGACGCGAACACCCGGAGATGATATGCCTGAGTGATTCACCAGGGCGGTGACATGCCCGACAGATGTCAATAGTGCCATCACGCAGGATAAATCTCCGGTAGTTCTTCGTCATCACAACCTCGTCCATAATTGCACAAACAAACCCTTCGGTTTCCCCAAAGAGGTCACCGAATTGTAGCCAAGCCACGGAAGCTGCGAGGTCCACATCAGGCCCATGAAGGGCCCGATAGTACCTTCCGTGAAGCTCCTTACTCTGCCACACCGCCCTGCGGTCGTCCGTAGTGAGCACTACAGGCCTGCGCCAGTTCTCTCTAGCTAAAGATAGAGGGGTAAGTCCATTGTCCACTGCTACTACATCCGCATGCATCTCCCCGGCGGCATGGAGGAAATACTCCCTGAGGTTATATACCTCGCGGTTGTGTAGGGTCTTGGCATTTAAAAAGCCACGACCACCACATTTCCGCGGGATATAGAACCTCATTACCGAGGACCGTGGATGATGCATGCGATGTGCAGTCAGCAATGTACGAACTTTTCTGTCCAGGGTGTCTAATTCAGTCTGAGACCACTTAAGTATGCCACAGGAGTAGGTCAAGACCGGCATGACCCAGCCATTGTAGGCCCTCGTCTTGTTTCCGCCTGACAAAAGACTTCTCAGTACTTTTGTCAGGCGCCCCAAGAACCGGTCCCGCACTGACTGTTTCATGTCGGCCTCACTAATACCCAATGCCTGTGACATACCCAAATATCTATAGGTCTCGGTCTCGGAGAGTGATCGCAGTTGGGTGGAATCTGATAGCCTGATGCTCTCAGATTCCACGATTCTCCCCCGCTTGACATGCATGACCGCACACTTATCCACACCAAACTCCATACTGACTGATTTACTGAAAGCTTCGGTGACCTTCAATAAACCAGTCAGTTGGGCCTCTGTGTGGGCAAACAGCTTAAGGTCATCCATGTAAAGCAGGTGAGATATAACTTGACCACCTCTTCGCAACCGAAAGCCTAACCCTGAACCCTCCAAGAGTGTGCTAAGAGGGTTCATGGCCAGACAAAACCATAGTGGACTCAGACTATCACCCTGGAAGATGCCCCGCTCTATCTTTATTGGTTCGCCGTTTCCAAGGGTCTGTCGAGACCCTGGATAGAGAAGTACCGTTTTCCATTGCCCCATGCACGCCGCCAGGAAGGCGCGAAGAGTTGCATTCACTTTATACAACTCCAGCACCCTCATGAGCCATGCATGTGGCACAGAATCGTAGGCCTTCTTGTAATCTATCCAGCATGTCGACAGATCCCTTCGGTTACGGCGAACCTGCTGACAGATGGCCATATCTATGAGGAGTAGCTCCTTAGTACCACGGGCCCCACACCTACATCCATTTTGAGAGGCAGACATTATTGAATTATCTTCAACGTGTCTGGCGATTTTCTTCCTCAGAATGGATGTAAGAGTCTTGTAAACTGTAGGCAGACATGTGATTGGCCTATAGTTTTTTGGGTCCGTGGTACTACCAGACTTATGGAGCAGGTGGGTAACACCAGTAGTTATAAATTCCGGCAGCGACCCAGACTCTAAGGCTGACTGAAACTGGGACGCTAGGCATGTGTGCGAACTACGTAGCCATTTGAGCCAGAAATTATGCAGTCCATCCGGCCCCGGAGCCTTCCAATTAGGCAACGAACGGACTGCATTGACTACGTCTTCAGGCTCAATGGTAATGGCTTCCATTTCTTGTATTGGTTCGCACACATGCTCAACGTCCCTAATCCAATCACCTTCAGAATGAGTGATGGGCACCGACCAGATGTTGCGCCAGAATGTAATCATGGCATCATCATCTGGCCGCAGCACCTCACCCACCTGTTGACTAGGTCGCTCCCAGGATCTATATACCCACCTTTGATCTCTTTGGAACATGGAATTCTGAGAGTACCGATCCACGCGCGCCTTATACCTACGAATACGGTTCGCCCATGCATAAACTTTCTGCTTCAGGAAGTCAATGCGCTCCGTGACACGAGACATGTATTCCCGGGGACCAACATCAGTCCCCAAAAATGCCCGCCTCACAAAGCGCATCACTCGAGGGCGTGTGTTGCCCTCCCTGAAGCAGCTAAGCTTGCCGATGAGTGCCCTAGCCTCGCCAATACGACGCTCTATCCTGCACTGCCAGGCCGGTACGGCGGGTCTAGGTCGCGCAGCTGCGTCAGTGTCTGGGAACTTGACACGAGCTACACGACATGCCGTAATAGCTGCGCAGTACAACAGAGAGTGTGTATCGGCAAGGTCTTCACTGCTGTCAAAGTAACTAGACAGCAGCATATTTAAGGCACACACCAACTCCCTATTTTTACTATGCATGGGCAAACGAGGCAGGCGGGGCCTGAGGTGAGGCGGCACGTATCGACACTCCCGAACTACATCCTCCAAAGTACTCCTCAAAATACCATCATACTGGGAACTTACATCAGTAGTCGTGTCATTCCTATGGACATCGCCACTAACAGTAGACCGCGAAGCAACTGTGGCATCTGCCACAGGCTGGCCCACAGGTTGCGACAACGTAACAGGAACGACACAACTACTCAGAGCCTCCGAGCGCAGCCGATCAAGCACGGAGTCGGCCAGCATGTGTCCACGCTGGATGACCCGCACCTGATCCGACAGCCGTTGCGCCGATACGTTGACAGCTGGCTCAAGGGTCTGAAACAGAGACAGCACCCGACCACGGTAAGCAGTGAGGTTAGTTCCTCCCTCTGTAGCCTCGTAGTAGGCGCGCATGACGTTTTCGTTTATTGATGACGTCCATCGCATGCGCCGCACTACACCACCGGGAACGAGGACCCTGTTCGGAGCCGGTTGCCCCAAAGTCCCTGAGTTGCCCGGAGGCCGGCCTCTCCTCCGCCGTGCAGGTGGTGGTGACGACGGCGGGGAGAAATATTCGTCGCTCTCGCTCGACGCAGCTGCAGTGACCGATGACTCCTCTTGAATGGGGGGGATCAGTATCTGTGAGGCGGAGCGAGGCGACGAATCCGGAGGTCTCAATCGTGCTCTAAGTCTTGTGAGCATGACGACGTTCGCTGGGTCTGGGTGGGTGTTATTGTTGTATGATTTGATGATTCCATGATTTATATATTATGTATATTATTTTGTGATGGTCTGTAGACACCATTTCTTCGAAATATTTCTGTTATAAAGTATAATATTTAATTAAATTATCAGAGAAATTTTTTTCCCAGTTGACAACGTCAATGTCACGTTCGAAATTATTATTATGTTTCTCAATTTTGTCCACTCGGGCTAAACCCGGACCTTTGGAAGGCTTGCGTGGGGACATGGGTCCAACACGTAGAGGCCCCTAGAGATAAGTTTGATGTTATGTGAGGCACCTGCTGGGGTCAACCGCTGCAGGCGATGAGACACTTACAGCAGCTTGACCCCAACAGATGCAGGAACTATTGCAAAATGTGAAAAGAGAAAATGGGTCTATTGCATGAAGTTTGGATGGACTGGGATTGGGCTATAGGAAGGGTTCGGACACCTGCCATAATCAGTGTAAAACTAATTATCGTCGGCAGGTGGTGACTTGCCGCTCACTAGGTGGGCCCCTAAAATTGCCATCGTAAAGACGGCTAGGAGCAACACTGGTGTGGGCGGCTCAGGGGTGTAGAGAGGTGTGCTGCGCTTTCTCCGAAGTTACTCGCGGCGTTATGCCCTTTAACACTTCCACCCCTGGAGCATATAGCTCTAACGACCCCTCTCTGGACAGCCAACTAAGGCAAGCCAGAGCTGAGAGTCCTGTGGGCCCCATCGGTTTCCACTCGGCCGGCGAAGACACGCCGAGGTGGGGGCCCTGACCGACTCTCTGGGGTACTCGGGTCCGTGGTGTCGCTACTCACCAACAGCTCGCCACAAGCTGCCCTGCGGGCTTATTATTATTATTATTATAAGACTCACTATCAATTTTTCAGCGGATAAGTTTTTGGCTTTTTTGCTTGAGCTTGTGTTTAGTAAGCATTTTGCTTTTGGTGTCGGATTATTGACGGACGAATTTTTGTTTAATTTATAAAAGCGGAAAAGCAGAAAAGCACTTTTTACAACGACTTTTATTTACAAGCACAAGCGTAACAACGTGCTTTAAATATAAAGCCGTTTATCACATCTTTAAGGTCGATTGTCGGCTCCTTCCTCGGCATCGGCATTGTCAAAATCATATAACTATAATCTGTGGTCAAAATAAGTGAGGTTATATTCGGATTTTCACGATACGACTGACTTATAAATTCCTAAAACTACAATTATTAATCGTGTATCTCACGCAAATGCTAAGTAATACATAAATAGAAACCGTAGTCTCAAATATGGCTTCGTTTTCAAGATTCCATAAAATTGCCCTTATAAGTTTAGGCGCAGTCGGGGGCAGTCTTGCTTATTATCACGTAAACAAAGATAAAAGTGAGAGAAAATTCAGTGTTTATAACTCTTGGACAACTAATTACACACCGAGTGTGAAATGGGACAGAAATTGGGACCAGTAAGTATTTATTTTTCTGACTAAAGAACTATTATTACGCCATACCTTCTTTTCTAATGTGTGCTGTAGATAAACACTCAACTCATTGTTCATAAGGGTAGGTATAATAGGATATTCATCATCTATATGCAAAGATTAAAATAAGTATGTCTGTAGGTATAGTACCTATGTTTGAGTCTCGTGAGTCAATAACCTGAAATTCCATTCAGGTCATGACCCACTTTGGCAGCAACCATGTTTGTATTCTAAAATTAACTGCAAAACAGAATATAAATAGATCGGTACGTAATGATTTGCGACATTTAAATCATAATAAACTTGTTTTAGGTCTTTCTCAAGCGTATAAAATAAAATAAATAAACGTCACGACTTTTATCCCCATTCGGGGGTAGTCAGAGGCTTAAGTGGCCATACACCACCACATTGTGGAGATATAAAGTCAACTCAAAGCCCACGTTTCACTAGACAGTCAGAACCCAATGTGACAGGTGGTGAACCTTGTCGCCGTGTATACAGGAACTGACTATTACCGAATCCCGAGGGATAGGTAGGTTTCCTCACGATGTTTACCCTCACCGTCAGCAAACTGTAAATTATGCACATAGATGAAAATTCATCCATTGGTGCATGCCCCACCGGGGCATGGGGCACCGGGGTGCTCAAGCGCAGTTATAAATAAATAATGTAAGAAATCACATAAAAATTAATAGCATTACTTGTCTTTGGATGCAAAAAATTACAATGTTCTGAGTAGGTCTAGCTACCCTTGTTTGCAATGAGAAAATGTTATTTAGACTGATGTGGACAAGACAGACAACTTTATTTTTATCAAGTCTTTTGTTTTCCAACCTGCATAATCCAGGGTTGTTACGAAAAAATCACCTTGTTTAAAACATGTTTTAAATACGGTGATTTATTCATTCTGATTTAAATAAATGTTTAAAACAATGATTTAAAAACGTTTTAATCAGATTTTATTTTAAATTTCCTGTTTTTTTGCAACTCTGGCATAATCTGGTCTCTGGACATAGGTCTTTCCTTCCTCCACTCCTCCCAGTTTATGCCTATGTTGTACCAACGTGAACTCACATTTAGGAAAATTTACTTTTAGCCGAGAACCAGAATCAATAGTCCGTATAAAGAGGTCCGATGACCCCGAAGAGCAGAACAAATACAATGAGAAGCTGGAGAAAGCCAAGAGCAAAGCGGTGAGGCATCTGTTCCTGATCAGACATGGCCAGTACAATGTTGACGGAACCACGGATAAGGACAGGATATTGACAGATTTGGGTGAGCTGACAAGTAGGCTTGTTGAAAAAATATCGATAGATAAACATAGATATATCGATATTTTTAATTCAATATATCGATATTATTAGCCGATATATTTTGATTCGATATAAAATATTAAATATTGAAAATCGTATCAAAAACTATATTTCTTTTCTCAAATTTAATTTAAATAAATAATAGAATTCGAAGCCGTAAATGATTTCAATGAACGGAAAAAATAGCTGTTTTGTCTATGAAAATTACTATTACTTATTGAAATGATATTGAGCCAGACTGAACTAAATACATTATTATTTTAAAACTGCAAAATCTCTGAAAATTTGACCAATAGGTATATCAATATTTTTTCCCCAATATATCGAGGTCGATATTGATATTTTAATAAATATTGATTAGATGTGTCCATATGGCGCGCATGCCTCACCCGAGCACTCATATTATGACATTACGTCTATGCGTTCCGACGTCAAAAATGAGTGCTCGCGCGAGGCATGCGCCTGATGAAGACGCCGCCATTCATCGATATATCGATATTTTTTTTCACTTTTGACATCCCTAGTGACAAGTATTAAGCTAATATGGTTGGACTTTAATAATATTCAGAATAATGTTCTGTTGAATAATGCCTTCTTATGTATTTGATAAGTTAATTGTTAAATTGCGAATGCGATAACAGATGTCTGAATTTCGCTGCATGCTCACATGCACTGAGCGTAAGTTTATTTATTGCAACGTTGGAAGGTGCCATATCTGCTGAAATACATCAATGTGAATTTCAGATGTTTTCAATGAAAAATAATGTTTAGTTCGTGGTTCAGCTCAAGTTACCATTTGAGTATTTCCAGATTAAGGCCCGTATTAATAAATCGATCTCAAGATTGAGATCGAACTTGAGATGCTTTTTTTGACAGATGTTCCATACATTAAACATCAAAACTGAATCAATTATCAAAACTGCATTAAGATCACAGAGTAAAGACTAAAGAAAGA
The DNA here is from genome assembly GCA_947859195.1 of Drymonia ruficornis. Classification (NCBI taxonomy): domain Eukaryota; kingdom Metazoa; phylum Arthropoda; class Insecta; order Lepidoptera; family Notodontidae; genus Drymonia; species Drymonia ruficornis. Next base: position 8,046,662 of record OX401924.1, read on the forward strand.
GGTGCCCTTATTAGATATATGTATGAAAAAAAAAGTGGTCATTGTTTTTTCATTTTCATTGTTCTATCTACCGGTAAATAGTTGACTCCCTTCCTTTTATGTCGATGTTAGTACTAGGCCGACCACTCGGCCGAGTTGCTTAGGGCCAGTCCCCTTAGTGATTGGTCCATGATTAAGATCAATCTCAACTTTGAGATGCATTTATTAATATTGGCCTTAGTGCGGCTAGAAGAGAGTAATGATTAAGAGTGAAGTGGGTAGGGAGTAAGTTCTAATTTCCTTTGGCATTAACACAAAAAAGTATTACTTTTTTGTAATTTTTTTTTGTACATACATCTTTAGGTACTAGCTTTTAACCGCAGCTTCCCTAGCGCATTTATTCGATCCAAAATAGTAATACAATACAGCATTATACTGTGTATCCGTTTACTAAATGTATGCTATCTGATAGTATTCAAGTCGGTTCATTCGGCTATTCAAGTCGGTCCAGTAGTTTTCAGTGACTATAAATTCACTTCACTTCGATAGATGGCGTTGAACCAATATCAAAAATGCTAGGAAGAAGATGGCGATCAATACAATTCTGAATCGCGATATTGAAGTTTACATGTGGCGATCACATGTTTAGTATGGATCAACAAATAGTGGAAATGTAGGGCTGACCCGGTCATAGGTTTAAATGTAAGAATAAATAAAGTAATCTTATGGCTCTAACCTAATTCCAGGCAGATTACAAGCAGACTTAACTGGTCAACGACTAGCGTGTCTCGACATCAAATGGGACTTACTCCTCCGGTCAACAATGACCAGAGCTCAAGAGACGGCTAAGATCATAGCCAAGCATTTAGACAAGGATATACAGGTGAAAGACTGCCAGTTGCTCGAGGAGGGGGCGCCCATCCCGCCTGAACCGCCCGTTGGGCACTGGAGGCCCGAGCCAAAAGTGAGTGAAGATATTTTGGATGTTAATGCTTTTGACGTTGCAGAAACAATTTTAAATTTTAATGTGGACATTAAAAGCTGATCTATCATTAATTTGTCATTGATTTAGGGCCACCACAGACATGCTACTTTTAGCATCGGCGATCGGCGATTTTGATGCTGCGTCTCGCTCGTTCTCGCTCGAGGAAACGCGACGCAGCATCGATACTACGGTGGCCCTTAATGTCAGATTAGCGTTTAATGTCGATTTTAAATTATTAAGTAATGGAACTTATTTATTTCGTTTTATAACGATACGAAGTAATTTAGAAGTCTCCAGCATAACTTAAAAAGAAAGAAAAACGAGTGTACCAACACCACCCATTAAAGCTATAATAATAATATCCTGGGACATTTTTGTACACACGGTTACCTGATCCCAAACTAAGCAGAGCTTGTGTTATGGAAACCAGATAACTGATATTACTACATATACTACTTTTTTATTTGTAAATACATACTTAATATACATATACACCCAGACTCCGGACATACAGACATGTTCATGCACACAAATGCATGTCTCGGGTAGGAATCGAACCTACGACCAGCAGCGTGAAAGGCGCCTCCGCGCCAACCACGCTAACGGGCCCGTCTATGCTTACCAACTTATATCGCCAGACTAACACACCAACTGTATGGTCCCAAACTAAGCAACGTTTGTACTATGGCTACGATACAATGGACTGGCGGCGATCCCAGCGACACCCAGACCAGTGCAAATTCCGAAAAGGCCGTTTCCGAAATTTGTCTCTGGCGGGAATCGAACCCGCAACCACCCGATACAGTGAGCCGAGTGTCATACGCTCAAGCCACTGCGCCAAGCGGTAGCCATACCTTGAACTTTTATGCATTAATTAGTATGAAGATGAATATTTTCTGTTGCGCTCCTCTAAAGGTGAATTGTTCTATAGACTTTTTGTAATTCAAATTCAATTAATTTATTTCGTTTAAGCCTACGGAAATTACAAATTGTATTTTTTAATTTTTCTGCTTAATTAGTGACTGTAGCCTAGGGGCGAAAATGTTGGGCTCAATCAGAAGTTCCCAGGTTCGATCCCCGGTGGGGCATGCACCAATGGATGAATTTTCATCTATGTGCATAATTTACAGTTCGCTAACGGTGAGGGAAAACATCGTGAGGAATCCTACCTATCCCTCGGGATTAGGTAATAGTCAGTTCCTGTATACACGGCGACAAGGTTCGCCACCTGTCACGTTGGGTTCTGACTATCTGGTGAAACGTGGGCTTTGAGTTGGCTTAATACCTCCACAATGTGGTGGTATGGCCACTCAAGCCTCTGACTACCCCCCGAATGGGGATAAAAGTCGTGACGTTATATTTTTATTTATTTATCTGCTTAATTCGACCTCCGGATCGGAAACGCGACCTCGACTGAGAGGACTCGGCCGATAATAGCGATTCATCCATCAGTATACTAACCAGTCTTGCATTATTCCTGTCCTAATAGTATGCTAATCCCAGTCATGTTTGCGTAAGGTTCATTATTCATTGATGTTCTACAAGTCACCATACTTCATTGCGTGTGGCATCTTTCCTACTTCCCAATGTAAATGTGCAAATATGAAAAATTCATACTAAATCGAACATTACCTAATGTATGCAGAGGAATTAGTAGCTACAATTTCCAATCCCCTATTTTGTTCTCCTATTCCCCTGAGAATCTGTAGTACCCCCCTCCCGCCCCCCACAATCCCTCTTTCCTCGTTTGCCCCATTAATCTGCAAAACGAAGTCTACTTAAACTACCTATGCATCCCTCTTCATTCGCCCCAAGACTCTTATCTAAAATCTCCACTCTACTCCTTCTTCCCTTCCTTTCCCTTCCTTTCCCTTCCTTTCCCTTCCTTTCCCTTCCTTTCCCTTCCTTTCCCTTCCTTTCCCTTCCTTTCCCTTCCTTTCCCTTCCTTTCCCTTCCTTTCCATTCCCTTCCCTTCCATTCCTTTCCGTTCCCTTTCCTTCCTTTACCTTCCCTTCCTTTCTCTTTCCTTTCCTTCCCTTCTTCCTTTCCCCCACGTCCTCCGCCCTCCCAATGCGCCACTGGTATAGTAACGGGGTATGGTTTCGCACCGGCAGCAGTTCTTCCAGGACGGCGCGCGCATCGAGGCGGCCTTCAGACGGTACTTCCACCGCGCGCCGCCCGAGCAGCTGGATGACACGTACACGCTGCTCGTCTGCCACGCCAATGTCATACGGTTCTTCGTTTGCAAGTGAGTTTCTAGTTTTCCCCTTCTCCGTAGTGGGGCGTCCATAAGATACGTGATTTTTGCGATTTTTCGACCCCCCTCCCCCAGGTGAGATGTCGTGAGATTTTGCTCGACCCCCTCCCTCCCCCTCTAACCTCACGTGAGATTTTTCAAGTCATAATCTAGTGGGAAAACATGTTTTACTTCAGTAACCCAGTTTTCTCGCAATTTTACACTGTTTCTTGAGATAAAAACAAATTACGTGAGTTTTGCCGAGACTCCCCTCTCCCCCACATGAGATTTGGTAAGATTTAGCTCGACCCCCTCTCCCCCCTAAATGCCTCAAGTAATTTATGGACGCCCCCTTTATTCTAGTTCCTCTTCTTCGTATTGTCGTGATCATCACTAAGGCCTCCACAGGCCTCCACAGTGTGGTGGTGTATGGCCACTCAAGCCTCTGACCACCCCCGAACGGGGATAAAAGTCGTGACGTTACATCACTAAGGCGTTAGTAGTACGCTTAACAACTCAATGCTATCCCTCACGCCATAATGTTATTTTGAAAAAGTTAATTAAAGTAATGGTGGAATAAAGGATTTCACAATCATACATACTTACATGAACCCTGAAAATATACATATCTACACTCCTTGTTAGGGTTCCGTACCCAAAGGGTGCCAAGGGAACCCTATTGCTAAGCCTCCGCTGTCCGGCCGTCCGTCCGTCTGTCAGCAGGTTGTATCTCATGAACCGTGATAGATAGAGAGTTGAAATTTTCACAGAATGTGTATTTCTGCTGCCGCATGCCGCTACAACAACAAATACTTACTAAAAATAAAATAAAATTGAACAATAAGGGGGTCCCCATATTTTTACTGTTTTTATCCTACGGTGGACGGTGGACGGTTCTATGGTGGTACGGAACCTTTTATGTGCGAGAAACGCACTTGGTAGATTTTTTAGGAATCTTGTAAATAAAAAAAACACCTTTTTTTCAGAGCTCTCCAGTTCCCCCCCGAGGGTTGGCTGCGGATATCCCTGAACCACGCGTCCATAACCTGGATCTCCATCATGCCGAACGGCAACGTGGTGCTCCGGTCACTCAGCGACACCGGCCACATGGAGCCCAAGTACATCACGTCACGGTAAAACAGGTAACAATTTAATGTGTAGCGTAGATTATACAGGGTTACTGGTTAAACACTAACAACCTTGCAGGACTGTATTACTAACATAAACAACCACTATTGTTCTGTGACTTTTTTCAAAACATTAAACAAAAAATCACACATAAAAAACCGGCCAAGTGCGCGTCGGACACGCACTAAAAGGGTTCCGTACCACCGTAGCATAAAAACGGCAAAAATATCAAGTTTCTTGTATGGGGACCCCCTTTATTTTTAAATGTTAGTATTTGTTGTTGTAGCGGCAATAGAAATACACATTCTGTGAACATTTCAAGTCTCTAACTATTACGGTTCGTGAGAAAACAGCTCGCTGACAGACAGACAGACGGACGGACGTAAAAACGGACAGCGTAGGCTTAGTAATGAGGTCCCATTGGCCCTTTGGGTACGGAACCCAAAAAAGTATGAAACAAGAAATTCTCATCTAGAGGATAGCCGTGGTCCGTGGTCGTATGCCACTTAGCCCTAATGGACCTAAACGGACCATAATGATAGTAATACAGTCCTGCAAGGATGTTAGTGTTTTACCAATAACCCTGTATAGAGGATGAAATGTAAACTAACCTTACTGGCGTTCGCAAGCAGACACAATGCCGAGCTGTAGCCAATTGACTAGCTCATATATGTACTGGTTTGACCGGGGTAGTACCACCCTATCACAGAAGATCAGTGTAAAATAGCTATTACAGCAAATTCTTCAGAAAATAAAAATAAAATTATTAGTTTACATTACATTCTGAGGTTGGTATGTAAAATTATGTTAAGTAGTGTCATTATAAAGTAATAATTTGACTGGTGTAAGGTTTGTTTTTCATTATTTTGATATTGTATATCGTCCTCGGTGTCTTATGATACCTTATTGTTGTAAATAAGGTAACTAAGGGCTGTTTCACAATCGTCAGATAACTTTTATCCACCAAATAAATAAATAATAATAATTAATAAATATGGCATTTTGCACAGATATTGTATGGGAAACTGTTAAAACGGTTGTGAAATAAACCCTTATAGTAATAAAGTATTATTTCATAATAACATTCGGTATATCGGCAATTTTTTTATGTTATTAAATATTCCGTGAACACATTAAATATTAATGCTTTAATGATAGGTATTATAGTGTTTTATAATAGATCAATTAACACAAAGCTACTATAAACAGGAATAAAGATCCTATAAGTGATTTCTCCGTTACGAGAAGCTGCGGATGAAGACCGAAACACACGGAAACATGTCAGACTTAGGTCCTATGCACACGGTGCGTCGCGACGGCGTGGCAAGATTTCGCTGCATTTCGCTGCACACGAACGATGCGGCGGTGTCGCGTGTCAGTGTCGCGTTGTGCGTTGCTATACAACGCACAACGCATGCACTCCTCCCCGCCTCGCTTTGCGGGTAGCATGTCCGGTGTGCGTACGAATCGCGATGTGTGACATACCTTAGATTTTTGTATGCCGGAGGCCGCGCCGCCGCCGCAACGCACCGTGTGCATAGGCTCTTACACAATGTAGTATCGCATTATAAGATTTTACATCAATAACATTCAGTTCAATTATCCAAAGGTAACCGCCAAATTTATAGAGATTTTAGTTACAATGGTTTTACAAATCATTTTTAGGAACAAAAGTGATTTGTAAAGCCAGTGTAAGTCCATCGTAACTTTCTATAAATTTGGCAGTTAAAGTTTGATATGTTATTGTTAAATGATGAGAATAATTCTGTGCTGTTGAAGTCTCATAGAGAAATATTTTTCTGTTGGCAAAGAATCACCGGGACAAAAAGCTGTAAGGTTGCAGTAGACGTCAGATTTTGCTTCCGACTGATCTGATCAGACTATCGGATGTGACTTACTCCATACACATTTGGTTTTATTGACAGACTGTTTTATAAACGACCATAAAACCATGAACATAGTAAACATGATTATTTTATGAGTATAAAATTGTTAATGCCTGTGCGCTGTTCTGTTAACGCGCGACTCAGACGTCCGACCCGACTGTCGGATCGGATATGTATTGAGTATTCGAATTACGAACAAATTTATAGCACAAGTTCCTTCTTTTTGTCGGATCAGACTATCGGACGTCTATTGCTACATAAATAAAGGATCAATTTAGTTAATCTTAGGGTGTTATCTCACCAATATATCGACTGTCGAGCAAAATCTAACTATTTTTACACGACTGCCCAAAAAAAAGGAGTGTATATGTGTTTAGGGTTCATGTATGTATGTATGTTTGTATGTTTGTATGTGAGATTCTTTATTCCACCATAACTTATAAATGCCTGAACGGATTTCGATGTATGGGGTATCGTTAGAATCCTTACATCATTCCGGGTAACACTGGGTATATTATTTTTGAAAAAAATCAATATGGCGGCATTATGGCTCAACTTTAATATGTGAAAAAAAAAATATTTTTCTTCCATTATTACAATATGGGTATCAAATTGAAGGCCTTGATGCGCACAGTCCAAAACTGTAGAATTTATAGGCATAATTTAACATAGGTAGGGTGTACATGCAAAACAAATATATCATTTTTGGCTGCTGTCACTAAAATGCATAAAATAAAAATAAATAATTTAAATAATTAAAAACACGACTGCCCTGCCAAAAAACGAACTAAAAAGTATAAAACAAGTGCAGTGTCATTGCAGTCGGGGGCCCTCTTAGATTAAATATGTTCCACAGAACGGTCCCCCGACTGCAATGACACTGCACTTGTTTTATACTTTTTAGTTCGTTTTTTGGCAGGGCAGTCGTGTTTTTAATTATTCATGTAAGCTAAAAGAAGCACTTATGAATAGTAATAATAATAATAATAATATGGTAACGTCACGACTTTTATCCCCATTCGGGGGTAGTCAGAGGCTTGACTAGCCATATACCACCACACTGTGGAGGTATTAACCAACTCAAAGCCCACGTTTCACCAGATAGTCAGAACCCAACGTGTCAGGTGGTGAACCGTGTCGCCGTGTATACAGGAACTGACTGTTACCTAATCCCGAGGGATAGATAGGTATGAATAGTCAACACAAATATTTTAGTGCTAACACCGGTTCGTAATGCTGCTTCCATTGAGAAGAGCCGGCAAGAAACTCAATAGTTACTCTTTTCAATAAAAAAAATAAAAAATTACTACATTTCTAAAACAGCAACGCAATGTGAGCAGGCAGCACCATTGTTGATAGCAAATACAGTAACTCAATATTACCAAAATAATGTAGAAACTATCGGTTGACGTCGATCGGTTGGTGCGTTTACACCCTTATAACAAGGACAATACCTATATGTTTATAAGAATAAGTGAATAGTACAATCAATGGATAATTTGTATTAGATTAGAATTTTAAAAGCGTAGTCTTATGTTGTTGTGTTCTATAAGGGAGTATCAATTCTACAGAGTGGTGACGACATTACGACAATAAATTTAAACACGATCCCTACTAGTCAATCACAATACTTTAAAATTGTCAAATAAGCTTTACATCAAAATTGTAAAATTTTAATATTCACACAAATTAATTTCGGAAATAATCTAAACGTAACACTACATCCTTTATAATCGTCTACTGACCTATTCGACTGACCTGTAGGTACAAGAGTGGCAAAATCGCTGCGGTGTCGGTGTATTTGGCGCTGCATTTGCAGGCGTAAAGTTAAAATGGTAGAAGTAAAAATTCCATCCCGTGGCCTATACCTTTAAATATAATTTGATATTTTTTTATGTACGAACTACTCACGTGATACCCAGTCTGTGGTTTCAGTTATTGTCGTTATGTCGTCACCACTCTGTATATTTACCGACGCGAATAGAAAAAAATATGTCTAGTGATATGGGCAACTCATGTATTTTATACGAGGAAGAAGGGCCTCGTGTTACTTGTCTACTCACTCATGAGGGCCATTTAGGCTCGTATTAATAAATGCATGTCAAAGTTGAGATCGATCTTAAGATGCAGTTTTGACGTTTATTGTATCATCTGCCAAAAACAGCGTCTTAAGATCGATATCAACTTTGAAATGCAATTATTAATACGAACCTTTCTTTTTGTAACAAACTGAATATACCGACTGATCAAACTTGATACTTACTTGCCAAATACCTCACGTAAATGTTTTAACTATTAAATATCAATTTGTAATAAACCTGTGTAATAGCTGTAAATATTTTGTATGAAATAATAAATATATATCTGAGAAACTAAATCTTTTAATTTTTCATTTTTAGGGTTCCGTACCCAAAGGGTGCCAACAGTGCCCTATTACTAAGCCTACGCTGTCCGTCTGTCCGTCTGTCTGTCTGTCTGTCAGCGGGCTATATCTCACGAACCGTTATAGGTAGACTTGAAATTTTCACAGAATGTGTATTTCTGTTGCCGCTACAACAATAAATTCTAAAAATAAAATAATTTTTAAAATAAAGGGGGCACATAAGAAGCTTGATATTTTTGATGTTTTTATTCTACGGTGGTACGGAACCCTTTATGTTCGAGTCCGACACACACTTGGCCGGTTTTTTCTTGAATGGCGAACAGTGGGGCACACGCCAAGACTTGTTGCGCGCCGAGTTGCTCTCTCCCTTTCTTAATGCATAGGAGAAAATGAGACAAAATTGAATTGTACGTAACGATTTAGAGCGGCAATAGACGACCCTTACTTTTTTAACTCCAAGAAAGTGTTCTCCTATAACACCACCCTCTTAAGGGTCCCTTAATATCGGGTGATATTAAATGTGACAATAAAAGAAAGGAATAATTAAGTAAATTTTATTTTATAATTTTAGAAGGTAATATAGCAGGTAAGTATATTGGTTCTGTATTAATTTACAACATCAATATTGGTGAAAATCCATAACATTATGTATTATTATTCACACTTTTTGGACAAATAAAAGCTCTGTTTGTATATTTAAATTCTTGATAGGATATGTTGGAGGTATAAATAGTAGGTATTAATGGTTTTAAAACGAGTTAAAAATGTTATAATAATAGCACAAAAAATACTACGGTACAGTGTAGGACAAATAACACTGCACGCTTCGATTTATTTTATTTTATGAGCAGTCTAAAATTAAAATAAGCTTCAATGCCAACCAAAATGAATGATGAATGAATGAATTGAATGATAGTACATTTTCAAAAAAATAAATAAAGCGCATTTGAATTTGGCTAGATTGTACTTTTTTCATTATAGCGATTTAAGAGAGAGACCAAATTAAGTATTTATTCTAATTATATGAGTATAATACTTAATAATGTTAGTTCTTACATCGAGTCACAAGCAAGGTAAGTATTACGTTGCAGTTCTCACTCACTGATTACGACATGCAAGATAACGACAAAATATGTACAAATTACTTGTACAAAAACCTATTGCCATCCTTTTCACATCATGAGGACTAGACAAGGTCAACAATGCGTTTAGTACTGTCACCAGTTCTTGTATGTACAGTAAATATATTAATTTCAAAATTGATGTTTTTAAAAGTTGTTCAATTGATTGAGAGTTCAATATTTTCTCGCTAGATGGAGATGCTTTCTAAACAAGATGGCCGACGAATTTAAGTGGCATAGTTTAATATTTGGCCATCATTAGTACCTTACAAAGAACTTATTTTATTATTTTAGGGACTAGGCCCGACAATGCCTATGAAGTGAATAAATTTATTGATTAATCGATGTAGGTATAAACTGGAATTTTCTTACTGCCGCCATAGACGGACTGCTTGGAGCAGTCGAGACCAACTGCACGAGAGCAGTCGTGTTGCGGTCAGAGTTCAACATCAAGCCGACTGCTCCAAGCAGTCCTTGTGCGGTTGTTTGTATTTGTAGGTACGCGAACCGCTTCAATCGCATTCGCTTCAATTTTGTATTGAAACTGCAGATCGCCCAACAGCGACCGCTTCGAACTGTCACTGACTGCTCCAAGCAGTCCGTCTATGGCGGCGCTTAGTCTTCCTAGTTCATGTTTAATTATTTATGAAGTAGCAATGTTAGTATTAGTTTAGTAATTGTTATCAGCATAATAAAGTGTGTGTTGTGTTCAGTTGGCTGCCACTGTTCTGGGCAGCGGCAGATCGGCGTCCTCGTCGTCTTCATCGTCACACGCGTCCTCCGGCTCGCCAAGGGCTCTAACGAACTCTGCGAAATCAACAAAAACTTTATTCATGTAGGTAGGCCAACGGACCTAGCTTCTATAGGTAATACTACTCCACCCAAGCCAACTAGGAACCTGTCAAATGTGACGTCACCCGCACAAAAAGGCGGTGTGCGGTTGGTGTTGCTGGCGGGAAGCCGCAGGCGGTGGCGCGTGTGCGGGCGGGGAAGCCGCATTCCATCCGAGCTCCTAGTTGGGTTGGTGCAGTAGTATGTACATACATGAGTAGTGCCTTCAATGGAGGGTACCTACACTCGCCATGACAGCATCCAACAACCTTCTTGCTTTGCAATTTGCAAAACCACCTGTTTTTAATATTATGTTTGTGGATTCTTCATTATAAATTCTACATTCTTGGGTAGGCATGAAGTCGGCCAGAGGACTTCTAACAGATGGCCGATAACCTTTCGAACGCCCAGATTTAAACAGTGATTTTCCATTGGTGTTTAGTTAGCATACTCGGATTCATGATCACAGAAATAAACAGAAGCAAAAAATCTGCCTGAAGATTTTATTACTTACCCAAAAAGTCAATCCGGCCATCGCGGTCAGAGTCCACTTCTTTGATCATGTCTTCAACTGAAAGCAAAATCGTAGCATTAAATGTGGAATCAGGTGTGGTGGAACGGTTCCAGTTCGAATTTATTTCTGAAGAAATAAACAATATAAAAAATACCGAGGAATGAGATTACGTCTTGCAGTGTGTCATAACTTCACAGTTGTCTAGCTGTATGTATAGTGACTCACACTCCTCAGACAGGTCTTCTTCCAGGCACTGCAATACGGCCCGCAGGTCCGAAGCACATATACCCGCGGTTGTGTCTGTCGAAACCCTGCGCGCTGCACAGCTGAGCCCTGAGCTGGTACCAGAGGCACCAGGCAACAACAGTTCCCTAGCTGTAGTTCTAGTCACTCACTCTCCCCCTCAGACAGGTCTTCTCCGAGACCTTGCAACACGGCCCGCAGGTCCGAAGCGCAGATATCGGTACCCACGGTTGTGTCTGTCGAACACGTCGAGCTGAGCTGATGCCACAGGCTCCAGGCAACAACAGTTCCCTAGTTGTAGTTCTAGTCACTCACTTTCTTCCTCAGACAGGTCTTCTCCGAGACCTTGCAACACGGCCCGCAGGTCCGAAGCGCACATAAACCCGCCCGTGTTTATCGAACACCCTGAACACTGAGCTGGTACCATAGGCTCCAGGCAACAACAGCTCCCTAGCTATAGTTTTAGTCACTCACTCTCTTCCTCAGACAGGTCCTCTCCCAGGCACTGCAGCACAGCCCGCAGGTCCGAAGCGCAGATATACCCGCGGTTGTGTTTGTCGAACACCCTGAACGCGTCTCTTAGTTCTCTCTCCTCCTGCTCAGCGGAGCTGGTGCCACCGCCGGCGCCAGGCATGGACTTTGATAGGATGCTCACGAACTCTTCGAAGCTGACGTTCCCGTCACCTGGAGAGTAAATGGAATGTTATTTGTAAAGTAAGTTGTCTATTTAATAGGATTACCAAAACTTGTTTACATTCACATATTCACAAATTACTATTCGGATAACTACAACCGCCATTGGACGTAGTTTGATGTGGGTGATGCGATAAACACATTTAAAAAAATAGTTTGTTATAATTTTTCGGCCAAAAACTGGTATTCGGAGGCCGAAAAACTGAAAAGTCATTTCGGAAAACTAAAACCAACATAGGACGTGGTTTGATGTGGGCGATGCGATGAGCACATTTAAAATAGATTCCAAGCGTTTAAATTTTTCGGCCAAAAACCGCTATTCGAAGGCCGAAAAACTCAAAAAGTAATTTCGATATTTCGGAAAACTATAACCGCCATTGGATGTGATTTGATGTGGGCGATGCGATAAGCACATCTAAAACACCTCTATGGTGTATTTTTTAATTCCGGAGAGTAAATTGTCAACCCCAAATGTCAAACTCGAAAATAATGCTGCCACATTTATTTATGTAGTGTTGTCCTACCGCTTTTTTCCGGTACCGATTATTTGAACCGTAAAATTAAAAAATGTCGTGCGTATACAGCATGGAGTACTATAAATACTGGAGATAGAAAATTTTACTCAAAGGAATTATAATAATTGTTTCTTTGTTTTTATGTTCCTGTTTCTTTATAAATGAATTACTTTTTTACATAATTGATATATTTTGTAAAAAAAAAAACTGCGTGTCCATTTTTTTAAGGTTTGTCCTTGACCCATGACAGCGCATTTTGTTTACCTCATTCGGCCTTCAGCAAAGCGAATTAATATAGGTGGGGAGCCGTAGAAGAGGTTTTTGGATTTACACGAGCGCGTCAGATTAAGATAAGGGAGATAGCTTACATATTGATAAGAACCTCAAAACATTGGGAGCATCTGGAAGTTTCACTTTTTCACCCTTCAGTTTTTTTTTTTTTATATAGGACTGCGGTGGCAAAATAACGTACGGCCCGCCTGATTTTAAGCAGTTACTGTAGCCATACATTTTTTTTTTTTTCAATTTATCATGTTGGAGCTTGAAAAGTATCAATATCAGACACGCTTGAGTATTTTTATGTCATTGTTTTTATAAAAAAAAATCTCATGTATACGCTTCCCCCACCGCTGAAAGTGGAAACATCTAGAACAATGTATTCTTCCTATCATGTCATCTACCGAATCTACTAGGTTTGGACGACGCTCTTGCAAATCCACGAATTGCACGCTGGGCTCCCCATCTAATAGAGTTAGATACGGAAATTAGAACTTTATGGTGTGGGAGTGTGTATGTTTGTTACGCCAACGTTAAGAAAATACATTTAATTATCTTTGTTGGCTACAATTTTTGTATAAGCCAATACAGACTAAATAAAAGTACATATACTTGATTTTTTATTTTGTGGACTAAAATAAAACGTCAAAAATATCAAACTTTTGGTGTATGGGGATCCCCTTTATTTTTAAATTTTATTTTATTTTCTGTGAAAATTTCAAGTCTAGCTATTACGGTTCGTAAGATACAGCCCGCTGGCAGACAGACAGACAGACGGACGGACAGCATAGGCTTAGTAATAGGGTCCCGTTGGCACTATTTGGGTACGGAACCCTAAAAATCAGAGTATAGACACAATGAAAGTACGTATAGACATATTCCATAATAAAATAATTCATTTTAAACGTCTATGACTCCTTACTTGATTTTGTTGTTTACTGTTATAAATTTCAATGATTAAATATAATTCCAGAAGTTTGCTTGAGGTTTATGCCATTTTGCAGAAAAATATTTTACGGTTTTTCGATTAGTTCCGATTGCTGGACGTCGCTATTTAAAAATTGCAATAACCTAGCCACACTGTCATTGTCAAATTACTCTCCGGAATTAAAAAACACACCATAAGTGTTTTAATTTCTCGGCCAAAACTGCTATTCGGAGACCGAAAAACTCAAAAAGTCATTTCGATGTTTAGGAAAACTACAACCGCCATTGGACGTGTTTGATTTGGGCGACGCGATAAGCACATTTAAAATAGTTTCTGAGCGTTTTAATTTTTCGGCCAAAAACTGCTATTCGGATGCCGAAAAACTGAAAAAGTAATTTCGATATTTCAGGAAACTAAAACCGCCATTGGACGTGGTTTGATGTGGGCGATGCGATAAGCACATTTAAAATAGTTTCTAAGCGTTTTAATTTTTCGGCCAAAAACTGCTATTCGGAGGACGAAAAACAGAAAAAGTCATTTCAATGTTTCGAAAAACTACAACCGCCATTGGAACTACAGGACATATCCACTTGTAACTTGGTAGGATGTCTTTTTTTATTACTCACACGTTTTATTTCTCTCTGGATCCAATTCTAAAGTCAACGCGGACGAAGCCGCGGGCAGAAGCTACTAGCCCATATTAACATCCCACCAACTCCTGAGATGTGCTTTCATAAATAAGGGCCACCGCAGACACGCTACTTTTTACATCGGCGATTTAGTCGCTTTTAGCATCGGAGCAGTCGCTACGTCTGAACGTAGAGTCGCCAAATCGCGATGCAGCATCGATACAGTCGCAAAATCGCCGATCGCCGATGCAAAAAGTAGCATGTCTGCTGTGTCCCTAAGAGAGCGTATTCCATTTCCCATTCAAGATATGGGGAATATATATATATAACGTCACGACTTTTATCCCCATTCGGGGGTAGTCAGAGGCTTGAGTGGCCATACACCACCACATTGTGGAGGTATTAACCAACGCAAAGCCCACGTTTCACCAGATAGCCAGAACCCAACGTGACAGGTGGTGAACCTTGTCGCCGTGTATACAGGAACTGACTAATACCTAATACCTAGGGATAGGTAGGTTTCCTCACGATGTTTTCCCTCACCGTCAGCGAACTGTAAATTATGCACATAGATGAAAATTCATCCATTGGTGCATGCCCAACCGGGGATCGAACCTGGGACCTTCTGATTGCTAGCCCAACGTGTTCGCCACTAGGCTACAGTCGATTTGGGGAAAGCAGCAAGAAATCGTTATACCAAAGGTTTAGTAAAGTAAGGAGGTTCATACCGTCGCTGTCGACCTCCTGCAGCATGTCCTGCAACTCCTCGCCGCGCGCGAACTGCCCCAGGCTGCGCATCACCCTGCCCAGCTCCTCCTTGGTAATGGTGCCGTCTCCATCCTTGTCGAACAGGCGGAACGCTTCACGGAACTCTGTGGAAGTGGAACCAAGGTGGTAGAGCCAAGCTGTAGCCAATTGACTGCAGCTCATAAACGGGCTGGCTCGACCGGGGTAGTACCACCCTCTCACAGAAGATCGGCGTAAAGCAGCTATTACAGCTGCGTTTCGTACGATGAGTGAGAGCCGAAAGCCCACCCCCCCCAGTGATCAACCAGTGGACCGCGCGTGGTCAACGAGTGAACGCGGCGTGGTCAGCGCGTGGTCCACTTATTTCCGGTTCAGTTAGAGGATGCCGACCATGAACCTAATACTAAAGGACTGGGTCTAAGCAGCTAAGCCGCGTTGCTTAAACATCGCACAACTAGGCCGGTGACGTCATCACAGTAGGCGTGGCTTAAGTCAGTGTGCGTTCGTCCTGTGCAGCCGTCTTGCCAACGTTCGCATCCCAAATATAATTATATTCGACACTAGATGGCGTCCCTTTGTACGTAATTTTTCATGATCATACACTTAGTGACATCTAGTGCAAATATTTAAACTACGTACTAACATCGACATAAAACGAAGCGAGTAGTTCAGCTATTTCCCGGTAGATAGATGCCACGCATTTCTTAACCCCCACCACCCGCGCCATCCCGCGCAAATTACCACGCGTTGTTTAATAGAGAAATCTAATAAGGGCACCTCTTTCTTAAGTCTTTACTCTATGATGCCGACCGACGAGGCGGTGCTGGTCGGGTGCCGAGTTGATAGATCAGTCTTTACCTCAACCTTTAGTCTGGAGATATTTACCTTTCATCTGGGTCCTAGTGATGCCAGAGGTCTCGTCGACGATGGACGCTTTCCTGTCCAGGTTGGTATCTGCAGCCGGCTTCAGGAAGGTGACCTGCCGCTGAGACTTGCTTGGAGACGCTGATGCATCCGATAACTGTTGGCTGTTCAAGAGAATTCTGCAGAATATTGCGTTTTTTATGCCCTAGCACATATAATTACACCTGAATGCGAGGGGATTTAGGCCATGATCCAGCAAGCTGACCCAGTGCGGGTTGGTAGATTTCACATGTTTTTCGAAACTAAGGGGGCGTCCATAAATTCGGGTCGAGCAAAATCTCACTAAATCTCACGTGGGGGAGAGGGAGGGTCTCGGCAAATCTCACGTAATTATTTTTTACCGCAAGAAACAGTATAAATTGCAAGAAATCTGGGTTAAATTATGTAAAACATGTTTCTCCTCTAGAATATAGCTTTTGAAAAATCTCACGTGAGATTAGAGGGGGAGGGAGGGGGGTCGAGAAAAATCTTACGACATCTCACCAAGGTCGAAAAATCACAAAAATCACCTCACGTAATTTATGGACGCCCCCTAAGCTATACAGGTTTCCTCACGATGTTTTCCATCACCGTCCCGTATGTTGATATGGATAGTCTCGCCACTTTCTTATTTTAATACAGTGTGTGTTGTAAGTAAGTAGGTAGGTACTACTTAAAATCTTAATCGTAAATTTTATCGTCGCTACAAGTTTCAGTCGGGATTGGTTCAATATTGGCAACATCGTCTTTGTTTGAACAACGCGGAACCAAATTCCTTGACCCCTCGCCCGGGGACGGGCCGAGGAAATATTTGCAAATAGTTTCATAATGGATTCTCGAACATCACACGCCCTATTCAGAGTCTTACGCTGAAGAAACTGTAAAGGATCCACATTTTATAATACAGGACTAGAAGATTACTTTTTCTTGTTATCGTATGGTTAGTGGCCAACCTGAGGGCCTACTCTGTTTCAAACGAAAACGAAATTTCGGACGATATACGCGTATTTCCTACTACGTTTCTCATTGATTCCGACATTTCTTACGAACGAAAGTTGTTTGACGTTTAGATTCGACGACAACAAAGACGTCAAATAATTTTCGTTCGTAAGAAATGTCGGAATCAATGAGAAACGTAGTCGGAAATACGCGAATTTCGTCCGAAATTTCGTTTTCGTTTGAAACAGAGTAGGCCCTCTGATGTCAGAGTTGTTCAAGCCGCCCGAAGCCTCTGACAGGGCTTAACGACTGCTCCCTAGATGACACCGACCGGGACCGACTTTTTACGTGCCCTCCGAAGCACGGAGACGTAGTTCAATTACCACTAAATGGTCACTCATATCTAACTGACCTAGCCAAGCGTTGCTTAACCTCCTATCGTTAACCGATCAGTGATTGCAGCTGCCTATGAGCGACTGAAGATGACTTATAACTAAGTATTGAAAACATATATAATTTAGCCCCTTTTAACGTCCCACTGCTGGGCACGGGCCTCCCCTCAAGGCGAGGGGGATTCAGGCCATAATCCACCACGCTGGCCCAGTGCGGTTTGGTGGATTTCACATGTCTAAACACATGCAGGTTTCCTCACGATGTTTTTCCTTCACCGTAAGCAAGTGATAATCATATTAAAGTTATGATTCACACATAGATTTCAAAAAATCCAGAGGTGTGAGCCAGGGTTTGAACCCAACACCTTAAGCCCGCAAGACGCGTGCTTAACCAATCGGCTACCACTGCTCAAACTCACTGCTCAAATTGAAAACATACAACTAGTAAAAAGTGATACCACCTTCTCACAGAAGATCGGCTTAAATTGCTTAAACGGCCGAAAGCCCAACCTTTCTCCTCCCTCTGTTTCACCCCCGTTCAAGTCTTCCTCTCGGTCTGTCTTTGGTTGTTACATTCACATTTACCAAAGACAAATACCCTGAATACCCTCGGCGGGAATCGATCCCGCAAGCACTAGATGCAGTGAGCCGAGCGGCCAACGCTCGAAACACTGCGCCAAGCGGTCGTTTAGTTCTAAATACCCAAACAAATAATAATACTACCTAAGCGTAATAATACGAGATACGCTTAAGGACGACCTTCACCCATCGACTTAAGCGAACAACCCTATATTTTATCTAATAAAATATGTTTCTGAACGTATATCAATAGGGTTGCCGTAAAAAATATGGTCATGGCTATGATTAATTAAAATTATAAAAACCATTTTTTTAACAATTTTCACCGACGTGCTCGCCAAATGAAAATTATATCAAAATGAAGTCAATTTTATTGCGAATACAGTGTATAGTGTTGCTTGCGAAAATCTAGTCAAGAATAACGGTAGCCGGGCTTTGAAATTAAAATTTGAAATTGAAAAATTGATTGACAGAGAAGCATTGCGCATCCGAGTACTATTTCATGCGATAGAGGAGGATGCAGTACAACGGCTGCGCGCAACGAAGCCGTGCATGCTGTTAGCTTTTCGCTTTTTTTTATACTTGACCATATTCTTTATGGCAACCCTATTGGTATATGTTCAGACACATATTTTATTTGATAAAATCCAGGGTTGATCCGGTAAGTCGATCGGTGAAGGTCGCTCTTCAGTGTATCTTAGACCATAAGTATACCTAAGCACTCGGCACTTCTAAATGATCCTCTCTTTATGCTAAATTCTACGAAAACTTTTGTTATCAGTTTAGTTGAATCAGCCTCGACCTACTAAGTGAACTCGATTGAGATAAAGCCTAGAACTCAGCCTGTCTACGCCTAAATTAATAACGTCTGGCTACCTAGTGTCGGCGAAATGTATTCAAACACTGTTACAACATGTTTTATGTTGCTTCTGACTGTTGAATATCAATCAGCATTACAGTTTTAGACTGTGTTTGTATAGTACTTGTATCTTCACTTTGATTAGAAGGTACTTATACGCTATTTATTGGAATTAAATGTTTGACGTCCGCGGTGTGTTCAGATTTTTGCGTGTTTCAGATTGCCCGTATCGAAAGTCTAAAATTCTTACTAACACTGGCTCCTTTTTCCTACAGTAGGTATTCTGTTTTTTGCAGTATGGTTGGCAACCCTAGATGCATTTCTTCGGAGAAAACAGACGAATGGTACACTATTAGTGATAAATAACCTGATAAATGTATTGTATTATATACTTGTGCCATTCTATATCTGCAACATTCAGCAGTTTTCATAACATCGGAAGTGTATGTTTACATTTTGACTTTGATTTGAATCTCTCTTTCAGCGTTAAATTGCTAGGAATGCGAAATCCTATAAATTTTATAAATACAGTTCTCTGTTTACATCTAAATCCTAACACCTGTTTGCAGACTAATGTAATGTAAACAAACGTACCTAAATTACCACTGCAACACGTATTTACGTATCTATCACGTATCTTTCACGCTTCTAAGTTGGGCCACTTGTTATTCTCCTTATCGTATGGTTGGTGGCCAACCTCATGTCAGAGTTGTTCAAGCCGCGCCCGAAGGCCTCTGACATGGCTTAACAAGTGCTGTCTAGGTGACAACATGACCCTCAAATCTATTCATAGATTTATTATAGTGGCCACACCAGAGTTGGGCAAAATTTAATTGCAAATTGCATGTGGTGTCACAATTAACAATTAATTTTGATTTGTTCGTCAACCGCAAACAAATCAAAATTAATTGTTAATTGAGACACCACATGCAATCTGCAATTAATTAATTGCAATTAAATTTTGCCCAACTCTGGGCTACACCTACCAACTTTACAGTTATAAAACGTGGCACACTATACCTGGCGATGCGTCAGGGACCATCTGCGATAGGTCCTGCCGCCAGAGCATCCATCCTGGTACTCATTGTGAGAGCAGCAACCGGGGCGGAAACTTGATATTGGCGCCCCTCTTCCAGCGATTGACATAAATTACTTTTAAAAAACTCACAAATCAGCGTTTTGTGGAGCAAGTTTTTTTATTTTTCATCATATTATATTATCATTTTGGCGCCCCCTGAAACTGCCGTCTGGGGCGGGTGCCCCGGATCGCTACCCCCTAGATCCGGACCTGTGTGTGAGTTGCACCGTGATCACTAAATGACAACAATTGGGACTGACTGTTTACGTGCCCTTCATAGCTCGGAGGCGCTCAGTTCGAAATGCCACTAAGGAGGCGTCCATAAATTACGTGAGGCATTTAGGGGGGGAGGGGGTCGAACAAAATCTCACCAAATCTCACGTGGGGGAGAGGGGGGGTCACGGCAAATCTTACGTATTTTTTTCTACTGCAAGTAACAGTGTAAAATTGCAAAAAAATACTGGGTTAAATTAAGTAAAACATGTTTCCCCCTAGAAAATAGCTCTATAATCTCACGACATCTGAATGGGTGAGGGGGGTCGAAAAATCTCAAAAATCACCTCACGTAATTTATGGACGCCCCCTAAGTGGTACCTGGTGGTACCACTGTGGTGGTAATCTCCGATTGTTTACCGATGTAATACGGGTTTTAAAGTGCTGCTTACCTCTCGGAGGGGCTGAGGGCAACAGCGGGAGGTTCTCTGCTGGCAGGCCGCGAGGAGTCGTCCGGAGGGCCTGGCTCCCCGCCACTGCTGCTCGTTTGTCTCGTCTGTACCAATAAATACTTGTTATAGTATTTTCCAATGGGTGCGTGCACAAGTCCCGAGTGGCGCGCCCGAGTCATCAGTAATGACATGCCTTGCGTTCAGATAAAAAAAAAAGCATATGCCTAGCTAGATGGTTCAGACGTTAAAACTCCGACGTCAGTGCTATCATTGATCTTTATTAGGTATGTAGTTTATACAGGGTGAATTTGATATCATGGGCATCCTTTTAAACGGTGATTCTACACACGATTCAGAATATTTAGGAAATATTAATCAACATATCAATTGATAAAAATTTATTGACCAGGTAAGGTAAAACAGTTAACTGGTTTGCTTATTTGCTTACTCGAGCAATATTTTTTTATCCATAGATTTTTTATTTATTTTCTCTAAGTATTCTGAATCATCTGTAGTGTCATAGTTTACAAGGATGCTCACGATTTCAAATTCACCTGTATACAGAATGAATTTTTCAAGTGTGCGTGGATGGCCAATTTCGAGACTATGAGGAATAGCGATAAGTACTCAATGGAGTCTCGGGGCCGATTTTGATGAAAACTAAAACTGCATCATTGGATTTTTGAAAATACAAAATTCGTAGCCAGGAATCGACCTCGATCGAATGGTGTAATAATACAGTGTGTGGTTTTTTTTTCAAAATCAACTAGTTCGATTCCAGGCTACGAATATATTTTTTTCAAAAATCCAATAATGCAGTTTTAGTTTCATCAAAATCGGCCCCGAGACTCCTTTGAGTACTTTTCGATATTCCTCATAGTTTCTGATTTGGCTATCCACGCACACTTGAAAAATTCACCCTGTATATTATAATGGTAGGTGGTATGTGAAAAGGATCCCGTAATAAAATGTCATACAGAGCTATTATAACTTGTTACCCTGAAAAAACACCATAATTCTCGCTGGGTATCAGTGCAGGGGCCCGATTCACGTAACCAAAACGGTTTTGGTTGCGTGAATCGGGCTACAGGATGAATGTTTAAAGGGGGATTCCAACGAATGAAAAACGCAAAGGGACGGAGATTTGCTTCGAATACGTTTTCGTATTGCACTGGAGGGAAGAGAATTTCTAATTTCCGAATGTAATTCTGTTCAAACATCTTATGTATTTCATCAGGTTTTTCAATTGGATTATACCGAATTATAACATTTGGGGGGCGAATAGCGACGCTATGCAAAATTGTAGCAAAAACAATTAATTTTTCTGATTTTCTGGCAGAATCCGCTTAGTTTCCGGGAAACAGTCATGAAAGTAAGGAAGGATTCTGTTAGAAAATCAGAAAAATAAATTGCATTGGCAATATTGCATAGCGTCGCTATTAGCAGTATTAGCCCCCCTGACCTCGATCCGGGTACCTTTGACAGTCGTGTCCGGCAGTCAGAAACATGATTTTTTGAAGTGAAAACTTCTTTAGCGGCGTTGTGCACTTTTTTTGTGATGGGTAAAAAAAAATTTAAACTCTCGTCAGGACACGTGAACTAATCGAAAATTCGTAAGACGAGTTTTGCGCTAATTTTCGTGTGTGTTTGTGTTACAGAGATTGACGATGATGGTTCTGGTATCTAATGATGACGGAGAAAGAGTCGTTGAAATTATGGATGGAAGTTGATTTTTCTGAGAGATAAATTTTTTAATGTAAAATAATTGTAATAGTTCTGAAGTGTTAAATTTTTAATGTAATATAAATTGTCATGTTTGTGAACTATAGCCCAATAAATGAATATTGTATTCAACCACATAAATGATAGTACTTATATACTGATAATTAAAGCAATTCGTGCAAAATTATTCCCTAACCATTCTAAAATATCAAAAATGTACAACGTTAATATTCAAGTTTTCACTCTGCCCGCATTCCCGGAGTGCAACCCGTTGTTTTTTTTTCTGACAAAATGGTCTTACCCTGTTGCCGATTGGACGGCTTTAACAACTCTTACACTTCCGAAGCACGGAGACGCTCAGTTCAAATGCCACTAAATGGTCACCCATCTCAGACTGACCTTGCTTACCAGTGATCGCAGCTGGCTATGAGAATATAAAGGGACTCACCATGATCCCTTTGAGCTGATTCACCAGCGGCGAATCAGCGAAGAAGTTGTTCACCGCGGAGAGTATCTTCGAGCGTTTGCTCGTCGCGTCGTAGCAGGCGCTCGCACGCCCGCCCAGCACACACGCTGCACACACAAGTATAATTATTAATAGTGCAATGCGATTAAAATGAGAATAGGACGGGTTCTCGGCTAAATCCACTCATATAAGTACGGTACTAAGTACAGTACTTATGAGTGAAGTTCGGAAGCCTAAACCCCCTCCCTTTCCCTCTGTTCCACTCCCCTTCAGGTCGGCTACGGTAGCTGCTTAACATCAGGCGAGCCGTACGCTTGTTTGCCACCGTAGTCACATTAAAAAAAACACGATATAGGGCTGCCGACTGAACTATTAGGTAGATAGGTACAAATGAGTATTATTTAAAGAGTCTCTAGGGTAATATTTAGCTTTTTATAAAGCTGTATTCCCTTACGAATAATTTAAAATAGGTTTATTAACGTGTTTATTCACACCAGGATCGTCTGGCTCATCATTCCAGCACACAACAGAGCGACTGAACAAACAAACAGTTCTGAGGCCGTGGAATGGACCACGTGTTGCGGTTAAAGCTGTCTACTCACGACGAAATTTCGTATTCAATCCGTCGATTCAATTTATTGAAGTCGAGACTGACTGTACTGAAAGTAGGCGTCAATTTGGCTCCTCACCGCGCAATCTGTCAAATCAACTCAAGTTGAATCAACGGATTGAATACAGAATTGCGTCGTGAGTAGCCGCCTTAGGGCCACCGCAGACTAGCTACTTTTAGCATCGGCGATCGGCGATTTTGATGCTGCGTCTCGCTCGTTCGCGCTCGAAGAAACGCGACGCAGCATCGATACGTCACAAAATCGCCGGTCGCCGATGCTAAAAGTAGCAAGTCTGCGGAGGCCCTTAATCATAAGTAAAGTACCTACTTAGTTTTGTTTATATTTTAACTGTTGGCTTCGATGCCGATCCGAAAAGAGTTTTTTTAAATGTGACTAAGGGGCCATCCATAAATTTGGTCACACGAATTTCATGATTTTTAGATCCCTCCCCCCTTGTCACAGCTGGTCACATTTGCGAGACTCCCCCCTCCCTGTGTGACGTCACATATTTTTTGTAATGTTCAGAAATTTATAAAAATTTTCGTTAACAATTCAAATTTCGGTTTTAATACTTAGATATATTAGACTTTTAAATGTGACGTCACAAAACTTAGGACCACTCCCGCCCCCTTGTCACACAATGTCACATTTCGTTGACCCCCTCTCCCCCTTTACGTGCGACTTAATTTATGGATGGCCCGTAACGTGGCAAACGCAATACCAAAGGCATTGCTCGCACATTGCCCACCTGAAGGGAAGTGGGACAGAGGGAGGGCAAGGGGAGGGGGTTGTGTTTCCGGGTCTCTGACTAATCTTTTTTTTATAGAACTGCGGTGGCAAAAAAGCGTACGGCCCGCCTAATGTTAAGCAGTTACCGTAACCTATAGATGGTTACAATACCAAAGGCATTGCTCGCACATTGCCGACCTGAAGGAGAATGAAGGGGAGGGAGGGGGGATAGCTGATTTTCGCCGATCTTCTGTGAGAGGGTGGTACTACCCTGAAAAGAACACTGTACGAGAAGCAGCTGTAAAGCTACCTTATACTGTTCTTCTGTGATCCCGCCCGCTTCAGGAAAGCGGTGGCTACAAAAGAATTCCGATCATTTATTTTTACCCGACTACGGAGGCGTTATGATTTTGACCGGTATGTATGTATGTATGTATGTATGTGCATCTGTTCCCACCTAACTTCCAAACTACTTGTCGTAATTTGACAAATGAGGTATCGTCAGAAGCGGCTTAATGGCGTGCTGGTATAGGCTATGTGACGTCACATAAAATTGCATATGGCGCCCTCTAGAGGACATAATGTCATGAACTAAAAAAAAAACATTTTTTAATGAAACCGTGTGGGGTATCAAATGAAAGAGCTTGATGAGCACATTTCTAAAATATATATATTGTTACCTATAACTCCAAAATAATTAAATAAAAAGTAAGTTTAAAAACTAAAACCCGACTACGGAAAAAACGCGCTCTAAAAAGTATGAAACAAGAAAATATTCTCATCTAGAGGATAGCCGTGGTCCGTGTAGGTCTTTTAGTGCCAAATGGCATATGAACACGGACCACGGCTATCCTCTAGATGAGAATATTTTCTTGTTTCATACTTTTTAGAGCGCGTTTTTTCCGTAGTCGGGTTTTATAACTAACAAGAACAACGGTCGTTCGGCCCCGTTTTTGCTTACGATGTAAAATGGCGGAGCCTGGATCGGTTAATGGATTCTTTTGTTACAATATTGCTTTATTAAATGTTGTCTTATTGTGTTTTTGGTGATGTCCCGCGATGGATCTGTTTTGTACAAAATAATAATTAGCTTGGTATTTTTGGCACTATACACGCTTTTTTTCATGATTTAAAACAACAGACGACCGCTTGTTGCTGTGGTTCGAGGGTTAGCTACTCAGCTCACTGCATCAGTGATTCCGGGTTCGATTCCCGCCAGAGGCAAATTTCGGAAATGGCCTTTTCGTAATTTGCCCTCGTCTGGGTGGCAATTGGAACGCCCCTAGTCCATTGTATGGTAGCCATAGTACAAGCGTTGCTTAGTTTGGGGCCATACAGTTGGTGTGTCAGTCAGGTAATATTTATAATGATGGTAAGAAAAGTCGTGAAAATTAAAATAACCCCTTCGAGACGTTATTCTTATATTCTTCAAAAAAACGTAAGGTCCGACCGAGGCTAGTTTTTAGGGGTCTGTACCCAAAGGGTGCCAACGGGAGCCTATTATTAAGCCTACGCTGTCCGTCTGTCCGTCTGTCAGCGGGCTGTATCTCATGGACCGTAATAGGTAGAGAGTTCAAATTTTCACAGAATGTGTATTTCTGATGCCGGTACAACAAGATATACTAAAAATAACAAAATATTTTAAAATATAGGGGGAGGCCCATACAAGAAACTAGATATTTTTGAAGTTTTTATTCTACGGTGGTACGGAACCCTTTGTGTGCGAGTCCGACACGCACTTGGCCGGTTTTTATCTCGGCCGAGACCGAGAATAAAATAAATTTTAGCCGAGAACGGCCGAAAACGAAACCGAGATGGAAATCTCGATAGGACCCAAGAAAAACGGTTGAAGAAGTGAAAAGTAGAACAAAAGCCAGTTAATCTTAATCCTACCGCCCTCGTTGTCAGTGGGAGGGTGTAAGATTTATGACGTCATAACAAGCACGCGCTCCGCACGGTCCCAATCATTCAAACTTGGCGTCGGAGCCAGGGTGCTGCATAATTTAACTGTTTTGTTTTGAGTTTTAACCCAACTTCGCTATGTAAAATTCTGCTTACATCGCCCCTAGTCCATTGTACGGTCCGCATGTTAAGCGACATAGTTGTTGAACATGTGTCTTTAGGCCCCCTAAAGGGGGGGCTAAAGACACTATCAGCCGAATACTCAAAGGCTACTTAAATATTTAAGTCCCACTTAGCAGTTTGAGACGTCGTTAACTGTCATTTTTTGTATGGCGCGTCAGAGTTAAGCAGCTGTCAAATTTAAGTTGCGTACGAGTGTTCGGCCGTATGTGGCGTAAAATGGTCATGAATGGCGTAAAATGTGTGATGTTATGGGAATTGAATTGCTAGGATTCTGCTAGAATAATGATAAATTGATTTTGCAGAATTATTGCTGTGGCGTTTTTAGCCTCTTGTTTTAAATCGCTTCCATGCTTTTGTTTTGCATCATATCTACTTTGTTTCTGGATCCAAACAATATCTAAATATGTTGCCAAACATGTTTAAAAATTCCGAATGTTCAGTGACTTTTGTCTATAGCAAGCGGTTTATCCGTTATTGTTATCGAGTCGTATTTGAGTTTAATCAATATGTTTACTACCCCTAATGTTATCTACTCGTACTTAATCAGTGATGTTACCTACTTAATTGGGTTAAAATAAATAAATTATTTCGTTTTTATTTACTTATTATGAAAAATTCAACGAAAGGGAGTCAATCATTAGCATGCCTAAGTAAAAGGTGGTTCATAGGTTTTACGTCATTCTTCAGAACATGGCGATGATAAATCTAGCCATGTTTTACTTTCTAGGCGAGTATTTTATGTCTAGATTATAGGCAACAATGTTAGGTACTGCTCAAAACGCTTACATTTCTGATCTTTGCAAACATGTTTTTTGGTATTTAACTTGGAGTTTAAAAAAAAACCAATAAAATGAATGTTGTCTTTATAAAGTCCTTGAAATACCTGTTTTTGAATACTTTTGTTAAGTAGAATATAATTGGTGATGATTCTAGATAGACGATTATAAATAAATACCTAACTAAGGGTCATTGGATCTAAAAAAATAAGTTAATTTAAATAGGTAATTGACCTACAATACAAATAAAATATGCTTTTCATCTGGGTCTATTTTGCATACGGTATCCCCCTCCCGGGAGAGGAAATCCTCTCAAGTAGCCCAGTTTTTAATTACATGCCTACTTAAACCGGAATGTAAGCAAAACTTTACACAAATAGGTGTATATAACGTGTAAAATTAATTCATAAATGTTCTACAGCATTAAAAAACGCGATGCAATAATCGACAACACTCATAGCACCTTAGTTGCCTCTTGAATATTTAAATAATTTACGCAGATCAATGTTAGGAACGTTGGATTCCTAAATGGAGACGTAGATAAGTACATAATTATACTAAAATTATATCAATTATATAGTTTACTTACCTTAAAAAAATCGTGTTAATATGTTTTTAATATTAGTTAACACTGTGCTAGCTTGCGGTCCGTGGTGCGAGTCCGGGAATACTCGGAATACTACAGTCCGACATGGGATGCTGGAGGCATTGTATGTCAAAATAACCACGCATGCGCGCTAAACACTCAGCTTAAAGCCAGATTCCATTGCCACGATTTATAAAATAAAATAAATGTTACTTACATATAACACACCTGCCACACGAGTGGTGTATTTGAACTTGGAATTAAAAATGAATCTTCAGAAACTTGATAGACAATGTCTTCTAGAATATGAATAACAATATTACTTAGTCGACTTTGAGGGGTTATTTACAAATAACAGGTTTTTGTGATTATGCAATGATAGGTATTCAGAAACGAATTTAATAAGAATAGTTGTTTGCAGTTTGGACCAGTCTTATACCAGTTTCAAGAGATTTAATTTTTATTTTGTTTGTTTTCGGGAAAAATTTGCTCATACCAACGATCGAGGCAACTTATACTTACCTATATTGTTAATGTAACACAATTATTTAAATCGTTCACACAAATAACATCAATTCTCATATTCTATTCATCTATTGGTGGTCGAGCCAAGCTGTAGCCAATTGACTGTAGCTCATATACGGGCTGGCTCGACCGGCACTGTACCACCCTCTCACAGAAGATCGGCGTAAAGGAGCTATTACAGCTGCGTGTCGTACCTACGATGAGTGAGAGAGCCGGAAGCTCCCCTCCCCTCCATCTGTCCCACTGCCCTTCAGGTCAGCAACGTGCCATGCCATTGATATTGCAAGCATCTATAGGCTACGGTAACTGCTTAACATCAGGTGGGCCGTACGCTTGTTTGCCACCATAATCACATAAAAACAATGTTTTCGTTGCCATGGGTCCACAATTTTCATCTAATCCGCTGCAGTAAAGGAACCACAGCCTAGCAAAGATTGAGTACGTTGTGCAAGTAAAATATACAGTGTAGCTACACAAACACATAGCGTTTACCTATTCTACCTATATACAGTTGTTGGTTACCCAGTAACCCGAGAATTCAGAAATCTGTGTACATAACTGTACCTATATTTTGTGTACCTGCGTATATTTTGGCCTTGGGGGCGTCCATAAATGACGTGAGGTGATTTTTGAGATTTTTCGACCCCCCTCCCCCTTGGTGAGATCTCGTGAGATTTTGCTCGACCCCCTCACTGCCCCTCTAATCTCACGTGAGATTTTTCAAAAGCTAAACAATTATGTGTTAATTTAACCCAGTTTTCTTGCAATTTTACACTGTTTCTTGCGGTAAAAAAATTACGTGAGATTTGCCGAGACCCCCCTCTCCCCCACGTGAGATTTGGTGACCCCTCCCCCCCTAAATTCCTCATGTAATTTATGAACGCCCCCTTGCGTACGCCACTCAGTATCGGCACCGGGTGATTGCGGGTTTGATGCACGTCGGGGTAAATTTCGAAAATGGCCTTTTCCCTAATTTAGGATCTGCAAGAACTTTTTTTATGTGACTACGGTGGCAAACAAGCATACGGCCCGCTTGATGCTAAGCAGTTACCGTAGCCTATAGATGACATTGCTCGCACGTTACCGACGTGGAGGAGAGTGGGAAAGAGGGAGCGGAAGGGAGGAGTCGGGAGGAATCCGGCTCTCTCACTCATCGTAGGTACGACACGTCTCTAGAATACCTAGCTACTTTACGCAAATCTTCTGTGAGAGGGTGGTACTGCGCCGGTCGAGCCAGCCCGTATATGAGCTCCTGTCAATTGGCTACAGCTTTAGTACAGCGTAGCCTATAGATATAGGTTGTATTGTGTGACCTATTTTGAAATAAATTATTATTGTATTTGTTGACTTTTAATTATTCCGCTTCGGCTTCCAAATAACTTTCCAAATAATGCAGCTTTTGTACCTATAGTAGGTACGTTTTTTTATACTTGTCCTATTTGGTAAGCAAAGATGGCGTCTAGCGGGGCGATTGCGTAACCTTTTGTCAATGTTTCAATTGATTTCGTATATAATTGACTCAGGATGAACGAAACCAATTGAAACATTGACAAAAAAGTTACGCAATCGCCCCGCTGGACGCCATCTTTGCTTACCAAATAGGACAAGTATAAAAAAACGTACTATATGTGTTGCAATTTTGTGTTACTATTAAAGAAACAAACAGATCTCGTCACGTGATGCACTCATGTAGGTATACTGACCGGAAAATGACGGTATCTTTATTTTCGGCAACTCAACATGTGCTGGTTTTGAATTCGTGTACTGAGTAGGTATGCTCGTTTAACAAGTCCTGTATGACCTCTTATTTAGACTATTCATTTATTATATCTTAAGCAGTGATAGTGTGGTTAAGGGCCAAACACACCGAGTAGCCATGGCGACGTCGCCAGCCACCGTAGCCAACTATTCGTATTGAAATGTACCTATGGGAGGCAACACACCTGGCGACGTCGCCAGTCAATACAAATTGTTTGGATTCGTGGCTGGCGACGTCGCCTGGCGTCCCGGTGTTATAGTAAAGGGTCTCGCACCTCTGGTTTTTTCAAAATCAATGTGTGAATCGTAACTTTAATATGATTATCACTTGCTTACGGTGAAGGAAAACATCGTGAGGAAACCGGCATGTCTTCGAAAATCTAACAACGAAAGACATGTAAAATCCACCAACCCGCACTGGGCCAGCGTGGTGGATTATGGCCTGAATCGTCCTCGCATTGTGGGGAGGCCCAGGAATGGAATTATTACATTATGCACAGAAATTATCCATTTGTCCATTTGTATCTTTGAATCGATTTTGATCGCAGTGCGTGCCACTAAAAACATCCTAAAATCTGTCGAAGCTTTGCGAACACAACGCTTGCTAGTTTAATTTAAAAGTTTCATAGCGACATCTATCGCTTATTCTCGTCATGTTCTCGACAAAGTGAGTTCTCTATTTGAAAGTTCAAACTAGGAACCACGCTTAATAAATTAGCAACAAATTCAAGATTTAAATTTTTGCTCCAAAATTAAAGAAAGGCGCTTTGAAAGTTAATAAATTTAAACTTGTGAACGCTGATAGGCGTTTTCAAGATAAATTAAAGTATTATTTATTTCTCATTCAGCTGCTGCTTTTGTAACAAAACTGTTTACAGTATGTATGGAGCTAAATTGATTTAAAAATGCATTAATCTCCATTTTGTTATTGATTGAATGTTCATCCGGTGAATCATGGGGGTCATTGGTCAATAAATAGGTACCAATGATAGAACGAAACAACGTTATCTAAAAGTTTCTGAATAGAAAAGGATAACAATGAAAATATTTCATTTTTTAAATATATCTTTTAATAAATTCGACATTTGAGAGGAGCATTAGGATAAGTACCAGATTTGACTATTCTGTTAAAATCCAAAACAATTATTTTCTTCAATTTTTGATTTTTTTTCGTCGCATTTATTTAATCCTCCACCTACTCAATTTATTTTTTCACGTAGGTTCCTAATTTTATTTCTGTTGTGTAGGTATTAGGAGAAAGAATAATAAAACTATTTTTGTTGAATCTCTTCTTGGGGTTTATCCAACGAATTGATTTTTTGTCTGATTTTTCCCATACTGATATCATTGGATATGAATGATGATTGTAATAAAGGCATAATAGTATCCAATTTACTATACAAACAATCATACAACTTCAATAAACCGGTATTACCAAACAGAACTCTGAGCCCCCCGCAGACTATAAAACTGGTGTCAAGGTTAATTCAGTTCAGTAACTCCATTCGTTCCATTCATTCGAGCGTTCAGACCGATTCGTTCATTAACGCATGCGCAGAGCTCACCGCGTCGAACATTTGCCGCGTTTATTCATTCCAGTTGCGACCGGTCGGCCAGACGCACTTTTTTAACGAATCAGAAATAAAATTAGAAAAAATTAAAATGGACTTCATTGGCAAGAAATACAAGATGGTCTCCTCCGAGAACTTCGATGAATTCATGAAGGCTATCGGTGAGTGTGTTTGTTGTAATATCATCAGAACCGTTCTAGGAAAATCGATGGCGGTCGCCGGCCGGCGCGTCAACCACGCCGCGCAGGCGAGACCATCGCGACGAGATTCACTTTTTTTTTTTCGAAAATGTTTTTCTTCCCTTTCTTATTGTATTGCATGCACATTTCAAACATATGTTTACTCATAAAATTCTAAAAAGAATACTCATGTAAAAATATCAAAGTGGTACCACGATTTATTTTCTATATACCCACATTTTTATAATGTGACTATCAAATGAATTTCGAAGAACATTTTGAATTCTTAGTAAATCACAAGAGAACCTCTGTTTTTCTTTAAGCGATACTAAAATTTGTAATTTAATTTTAAAACACCCTACGAAAACTCCGCAAGTTACAAAATGTTACTTTCTCTAGGTAGGTACTATGATTATTTTACGTGTGTTTTTTAAATACATTTTTGTTTTTATCTAATTTAGCTTGGTAACGTCTTTGAATGTAGTATTTTAGTAGGCAAGTTGTTGAGCGTAGAAACTCTTTAGCAAAAACAATGAAATATCTATCATCCAGACGATAGGTAGGTACTACATTCATGTACTGTGAACACAATCTACAAACTATAATCATCATTTATTTCTTAGAAGACGGCTTCTTGTTGATTTTATTTGAACAACGAACGAATAAAACCTTTAAAATATATCAAGTAACGGACAGCAGCGTTGTATCAGCACAATAAATATCCAATTGATTCATCTCTGCAGTGGTCAATTGATTCCAATCGATGTCCGGGGCGAGGCTTGTTGGAAACTCATACAAGTTGTTACTGATTTGAAAATGTTCATGATTAAGCTTGAAACGTATACACCACATAATTGTAATACGGGCATAACTTCACTAAGAGAAAATGTTATGCAAGTAAATGATTCCTATAGTTCCTAGTAGTCCTTTTTATATTTTTTTACTCAACGCTTTGTTAGTACAGCAAATATTTATATTAAGTCTCGCATTCATAAAACATTTGCTGTAAATACAAGATGTTTAGTAAAAATGCTAAACTAGGAACTACAAAAACCATTTCAGTTACAAAATAGTATCGGCTGAAAACGAAATCTTTTCCAGGTGTAAACTATTATGAGTAGACGCGTCTAGAAATTTGCTCGATAATTTCACATAGGAATTGTACCCTTGTTTTATAATACCTAAAAATACAACAAAACAGTACCAGATGAATGCATGAATAAAGAGACCGATAACTTTTTATTATTCAGAATATACTTGGGTGAATTTATATAGTTCTAGGTGTTCTTACCTAGCGTTTACAACATTACGTACTTATAATTTTCTTATCGAATCGATAATAAAGTCATAGGTTCTGCATGAGGAAAAACTGCGATTTTACCTATTTTTATATCTAGTTAGGTATCTACCTAATATTTATTTTACGTTGAGCCTGGGATGTTAACTTATATCATGTAATAGCCAATTGCCTGGGAAAATGGGATGAGTTCAGTTTTAAACAATTTGTGAGTTAAAAACAAATTAAGTACAAATGATAGGTAGGTATTACAAGATACTTATTGTAGATTATGAAATACGTAATCGTTAATAACCATCATACCATGTTTAACTGTATAACACATTATAATCATTGATTAATCTTCGTGACTTCAAATAAATAATAATAATTTCGATGCAACATAAAACAGTGGTACTTTATATTATTATCATTTATCTTCGTTTAAAACAAATAAGCGTTGTCAACTCCATAAAACACATAATCCAAATCTTCTTTATCAGTGATCATTAAAAAAACCAACATTCTATTCGAAATATCAATATCGCTGTGAGTGCACTCAATTTGCTATCGGAACCCGATAAAACTCACAATGGGGTTCCTTGTACTGCCCACACAATGATTTAATTGATGCCATGAATGAGTTTTTACATTCCTGTTAATGGTTTAAATTGGAACATTCTTTCTCCATGACTTTGATGGAGGTAGGTCAAAGCTATAATCCAATCGAAATTTTTCACAAAGACTTATTCATTGTATAATAACTTGAGCCTTATTCAATCAGCCGGAACTCAACTTAACATTATGCTTCCTTTGCAGTCCATAGATAGTTAAATATAAACCTTGGTATAACTGTCTGAAACCGGCATTTGATGCTGCATTGTAGCTGAATACAATTTGCCTCGCAGTCTGTATTAATAACTGAATGTGAAGTATCTACAATTGCATTGCCTTGATGGTATAAATTTTATAACCAATATGGTTTACTTCCCGTTTCCGGTATTTAGAAATTTTTGTATAATTCAGCTCGAATTGGATATTGAATCCAAGACCTAACGATCACCAGTCACGCTTGTGATCACTAGATTATCTAAACATTTTATAATAAAACATTCTAACTACACATGTCAAATTGCATGTTTTACATTGAAGTTTTTCTACCACACCTTGACAAAAAATCTTTCAGCATCGTTGAATATTAGGTGTTCGCAAAATGATTCACTTCCTTCATTAAATAATAGGATTAGCAAAAAACCGACGTGTTTTTGCGATGTTCGACTGGATTTTGTAGTTTTTGTACTTGAAGAATGTAGTATCATTACTTTGTAACGGGAAATAACACATAACACATGAGATACTTCAGTATTTTTGTCCTTTATTCTTCTTATTCCTAGCTATTATTTACAATTTTATATTGGTTTTCTTTTAATTAACCGCCTTAATCACGATGCACCAGTGAACTATCTCCTCTGAAATTATGTATTTGAATGACAGAAAGGTGTTTCTTGAATTTCAAGATTTTAAAAAACTGTCTAAAGTCTGAACCAACTTATGTAAATAATTTACAGAAAAACGTAATACGTGTAATGTTTTTGCACGTTTAGACCTTGGACTTACAGCGGACTTTGACTCGTGAGCCGGCTCGGATACTTGCCAGCGCTATTTACACCTACTAACATTGATTTTATGACAAACGAATATTCATTTTAGGAATATTAATGTAGGTATTAAACAATAAATGGGAAATTAATTATATTATTGACCTTAAATGGCCCTGTCTGCTAGCATCCCGCAAAACTTGTATTGAGTTAGTTTCAAATTGCAGACAGGCTAAGGGTATTTGAATATTAATACTGTTAGATAAGGTTTATTTTTTACATTAAAAATTATATTCATCACCCGATAGCAATACTGGCAATAAAATGTATATTGGTAACATAACGATATCAACATTGGATTATATTTTATCTACGCTTTATAACTTGAAACTGTAAATCCACCCAACATTATTACATAATTTATATCAGAAAATCCTTTGAAACTTGGCTATCAGTTGCTGGTCAAAGATCAGACTTACGGCCGAATACTCAAACGCTATTCAAATGTTTAAGTCCACTTAGCAGTTTGAGACATCGTTATCTGATTTTTTTCTATGTATTCGGCGAATAAAGCCTTATAGCTTTTTCAAGCATAACTTGATCGTTATTTATTATGATGTCATAACTATTATTAAAAAATACAAGTGTGGAACGAAGTTTATACAAAATAAAATAAAACCCGTAAATTTTTGCCTGTGAACCGGTCCCAGCCTTCACTGATTCACTGTTACCAAGATATCTTGAAACTTTTAAATTCCTAACTATTCTTTTTTTAAATTCTGCTGTCAGCATAAAATTCTAAGTGTGCTAGAGACTCGCTCAGGGCATACTTCCAGTTGCCTTGATTATCAGTTGATTACCTGACTGAGTTATCCTTATTGTAAAACTCTTCATATCATTTTTTGCATGCCAATGTCAATCCTAATCTCGCACCCTAAGATAGGTATTACATTATCCGTTTTATATCTAAAATGATTGTGCTTTTAGATAACACAAGGCTTGGTAACGGTCGTCTGTAGGTAACTGTCAATTGATATTGCATGCAAAACAATATTGGCGATATCTACATCCTTGTGGTCAAGATTATATTACATAGGGTATTATGATCTCACACCGCACGTTCAAAAATGTATGTCACTTTATTTAGAAGGCAAAACGCAAAATAAGTCTTAAGTCTTTTCACTAGTTTATTACTTATTATAACTTTAATAATAACATTTAA
Source organism: Drymonia ruficornis (assembly GCA_947859195.1). Lineage (NCBI taxonomy): Eukaryota > Metazoa > Arthropoda > Insecta > Lepidoptera > Notodontidae > Drymonia > Drymonia ruficornis. Next base: position 8,082,275 of record OX401924.1, read on the forward strand.
GCACCCACGTTTATGTTAATCCTCTATTGTGTAAAAAAGTTATAATAAATTAAAAGTAATATATCTAATTTTATTACTTACGCCTTTTTACATCGTGGGACCCAAATATGGCGAGTGGACCATAGATTATGAAATATTCAAAAGATTTTTAGGTCTTATGAAATAAAAAAAACACGCTGTGAGAGTAAGGATATATCATGAGACAGGTCCAAAGACCTACCGCAAGCAGATCCTTCTATTTAATTAGGAAGATCGCATGAGATCCCGGCATATTTGAGCGATTAGGCCCCCAATGGCGGCGGTGCCGGTCAATTGTCGTAAAATGGACAACAATCAGGCTCAATTGACGTCAATAAGATGCGAGACGGTTTGTTGAGACCCCGTACATATTCTATAACGATTGTGATCGGCAGTTCCGTTTTAAGTTGAGTGTTATATTATATTGTGTGGAATAGATTTGATGTCAAGGCGGCTTGTTAGACAGTTTAAAATGCTTTGCATATTTTATATTTGAACTAGGCCCGAAAGCGTCGCTATTACGGGACACACATGCCATGACAAGATTTTTGTCACGCATTATCTCGCACCGAGTCTCGTTCTCTCTCTTACATATTGCAAGGGAAATAATGAGACAAATTCGATATCTCCCATTTTGTCTTGTTACGGCTGGCTGTGATAAAACAAAGGGTGAGAAACGGTGATTTTGTCACATTCTCATTCAGAAAATTAAAAAAGAGAGTGACTCACTCAGCGTGACAAGATCCGTGAGATAAAGTCTTGTCGCGTTGCCGTGCTAGGCATACTGCAAGCTAAGATCGATAATGGTTAACTTGCATCATCTCCATACAGTCGATTTTTTATCTAGACGAAGTAAATTGACAGATGCTAATGTCACTTTTTGATACATAGAACAAATCAGGTTTTTTATTCACAGAAAAGTGACATTTCTAGCCATGAATTTATACTGTTAAAAAATAAACAAGTTTAGAGCATGCTATGAAAGTCATATTTGGCAACATTTGGACGTAGGTAGACGAGCTAGTTCTTTAAATGTTCACCAAGCAACATATTCAGTATCTATCAGTGATGTAGTATCAGGAAATTATCACAAGGATGAATAGATATTTTCGGTTCCATAAACCAAATACGATTTATGAGTCACTCTCCTTCAGAATGGCTGTGTGCAAATTGGCAACAGTGTGCATTTTCTGACATCGCTGATGCATTGCAATCTTTCTAATGATACTAAATCATAATCTCTGTAGTTTCAATCTCTCTGACTAACACACCATTTTGATCTCAAACTAAGCAACTATGTACTGTATTGTACTATGGGTATTTAATTTACCGTAGGTACAATGGACTGGGGCGATTTAAGTGACACCCTTAGAAGTCCATTTTACAACAATTGCCCCGATGGGAATCTAACCCGTAACCGCACGACAAAGAACCGAGCACTAGAGCAAAGGGTCGTCGAATCTGGTTGTTATATACTAATATGGATTACTAGCTGCCCTCCCCCCCACAGTTTTACCTAGAAATTTAAAGCCTATGTCACTCAGGAAAAACGTAGCTTCCTACTGGTGAAAGAATTTTCGAAATCGGTTCAGTACTTCAAGAGATTACTTCCTACAAACAAACTCACAAACTTTACCGCTTTATGATACTAGTATCGAATTTGATTCATGTTTTGGTCCGAAAAAACAACTATCTCTTTTTTTCAGTTTACCTCATTTATTAATCTTCACCGATTAACTAACTATTCAATAGCTAGCTTAACTTCCTCTAGTTTTATTCAAACCTGCCTACGTAAAACATGGTTAGTCTAGATACGAATGGTTAGTCACCGAGTGCCTACGCGCACGCTTTATTCTCAATCATCGCAATAATCTAAACTTGACATACCTATGTCAGACGCTACGATAAGTGATAATTAATTTTACACGCATGGTTTGCTAAAATGCTAATATTAATGCATATTTTGAGGAATTTTCCAAATAAGTAGGTAGCTGTCTGGTAACGACCACTTGACTGCCATTTTTTAAAACAACAAACCACACATAATATTATTTTAACCATGATAAGAGTAAGTGTAAAATTTAATACAAACACAACAAAAACATAGTTTGTTATTTTAAATACAAAAAAACCTCGATTCTTTAGTTACGCTCTTTTTGTACTTAGTGACATAATTGTCAAAGTTGGAACGACCATAGATGAAGGTCTACCTAAGTATTGGTGCCTATTATGTTGGTACGCAACTAAACTTGACTAACTGTATTGCTTTCCTCTCATGATCATAGCGTATATGAGCAATACAAGAATAGGTACTATTACATGTGTCATGTCATGTGCATCACGCTTTATTTTTTTCTTTGACACTACAGATTCCTATTAAGTTGTCGCGTACTAAGGACTAAACTAAATTTGACACAAGTACTTCTAACCGTCATCTAAAAAAAAATGTTTTAGACTTGCTTATACCGTGTTTTTAGATTATGGCAATAACAAAAGACGGTACCTTAATGCAGTTTAGTTAATTTAGTATAGCTTGTATACTTACAGAGTAAAAATGTCTCGTCGTATTTTTTTCTTAAACAGTAGATCATTTTGGAAAATTGTATGTAAATGTAAGAAAGTATTATACATAGTCGTCCATAGTCCAATGTAAAGTTCACGACCACGATAACGCGATGACTAATTTATTTACTCAACTTTATTTGCATTCGAAACACTAGCCACTGTTCAAACCAAAGAAAGTATTATTTCAGTACGATAAACGTCTTGATAACAGAATATTATCGTCTCTTTATCCTTAAGAATATGTTTTTTGGTCCTCTGGCGTGGTTCGAGCGTAGGCCGCTCGGCTCACTGCATCGGGTGGTTGCGGGTTCGATTCCCGACAGAGAAAAATTTCAGGAATCGGCCGGATACTCATGAGAGCTTAGCATATACTGGAATTGTTTCCTGTGATGTGCAGCCGACCGTGCAAGTCGTACAACATACTTTTCGAGGGGTTCGGGTTCGATTCCAGTCGGGATTTATGAAATGGCTGTCGTAAATTAGGTAGGTAGGTACTTTGGATGTTACTGTATTTTTTTAATAAATGTAACGTCACGACTTTTATCCCCGATCGGGGGTAGTCAGAGGCTTAAAGTGCCCTTACACCACCACATTGTGGAGATATTAACAAAAAAAAGCCCACATTTCACCAGATAGGTAGTCAGAACCCAACGTGACAGGTGGTGAACCTTGTCGCCGTGTATACAGGAACTGACTATTACCTAATCCCGAGGGATAGGTAGGTTTCCTCACGATGTTTTCCCTCGCCGTCAGCGAACTGTAAATTATGCACATAGGTAGATGAAAATTCATCCATTGGTGCATGCCCCACCGGGGATCGAACCTGGAACCTTCTGATTGTTAGCCCAACCTGTTCACCCCTAGGCTACAGTCGCTTTTTAACAAAATATGGAAAAATACAATAGGTTTTACGGACAACTCATTGTTTGTTGCAAGGTGAATGTACGTTGTTATCTAACCGACATCATTCTGCATAGCCGCCATTTTTATTTATAAACATGGCGCCCGTCACCACACGGAATAGCTAAATGCGTCTGGGTTATTAGAACACAGTTAAACATGCATCTACAATGCCATTAAAATAAGAATTGGACATCTTTCGGCTAACTTCACTCATATAAAGTACTGTAGTTAGAGTGAAGTTAGCCGAGAGCCGTAAGTACCAAGTTCCAGTTGTGACGTCACGACATGGCGCTATGGCGGTCCTATTCTTATTTTAATCGCATAATAGATAAGAAGGTACTTAAGTATTGCATAATACCTAACCTAGGTACCTACCTAGATATAATATATTTTTTATACCTTATGGGGGTTTTCCTGAACCTAGATAGGTATATTAATAACAGGCTAACAGGAAAAAGTTAAAAAGTAAATCGCTATGCAACGTATTTATTATTACCAAGCCAACTAGGCACTCGGGTGAATGCGGCTTCTCCGCTGACTGGTGCCTAGTTGGCTTGATGGTATATTTGTACTTGTCTTAGGTAGGTACCCATTAATAATAATATTTGTATCACATCAATACTAGTCCCCAAGCCAACTAGGCACCTGTCGACGGGGAAGCCGCATTCACTCGAGTGCCTAGTTGGCTTGGTGGTTCAGTATTGCAAATCATTGCGATGTAGCGACGCCCTTCTCAGTTCGAAGTTATTTGGAATAAGTACCTATTATCTGAGTGAGTACCTTCACTGATAAAATGCGTACAATGACGGGAGTAGACATATTTTTACATAATAATAATAACAATTTAACTTCAGTTACGACCGTTGCAACCAGATAACCGTTGATAACACTGCATAAAAAACGTTTTTTATAACGTTATTATCACCATGTTTTTCATAGGTATGTACCGACCTACCTACGTCACTACAACTTAATAATGACCTCATTATTAAATAAATAATTGTAGAATAACAGATAATTTAATTAATCAATTATTTTAACTTGTGTACTTAACCCAAAGACAGTAGATATTTTTTTATTTGAATCCTTTTTTTATTGACTCAAGTTTTGATCTTTATGTCGCGTTCTATATTAAAAAATTGCGCCAATTTAGAGTTCATCGTCCTTGGAGTCACACCACTGTGCGTTGACCAATGGCGTCGCGCCGCGCCCACTATTCAACCAATGAGCGGGCGTTATTATTTATCGATTCATCTGTGCGTGTTAAATATAATTGGTTTGATTGCGAGTTGCATGAGATGACGATAGTTATACCTACTTAGTTCCTAGTAGTTAGCTTCATAAAAATATGAACCTTCCTTACTTACTAGTCTACCTACTTACCTGCTATGTATAATTCATTAATTAGGTAGGTAATGCTTGTTTCCTTCCTTTAATGTATTATTTTAGCAGATATGGTGCCTTTTAACACTGCAATCAGTCGATATTCGCGGATAAGTAGAATACCTACCTAAGTAGGTATAGTTGTCAGTTCGTCGCGAACTGTAATTTGTCACACTCACACTTGCACCTTTTTTAATCCTATTAGATAAGGATGCACGGATTTTAATCCGGACCAAAGTCCACATCGGACACAGCACTTAATCCGGAACTAAGCTTGATCCAAATCAGTAGGACGGAAATTCGGAAAAATTCCGTAGGTATGTACATACCTACGGAATTTCCGTACGGAATTCCGTTTCGAAATATCGAATCAGGGTTTCCGAACGCGATACGTCCATACATTTGGATGGATTTACTGCGTTTGGAATCCCCGATTCGATATTTCGAAACGGAATTCCGTACGGAAAACTCCGTATGTAGGTATGTGGCGGGCCTTAGATTAGTGGATAATAAATAATATAATTAGGCACCTACCTATGTGGATTATCGGCGAATGTAGTCCTGTTCTATTTATTTTTAAGAAACTATGGTACAAGCCATATTAATACCCAGATAAGTGCCTATCTACCTATGCCCCGATGAAGAATTTAAAAAATCCTCAGTTTAACTTTGGCCGACTATTGTTGGCAGTGTGTTTGCTTTTTCCGAGTATTTTTATTTATAAAAAATGTCATTGGACGCGTAACTATAGTGATACGTTTATGCAAATATTTGGATAAAACTAACACAGGTTATTGGTACAGCCTAGCTGAAGAATAACCGCCAAATGTACTTAGAGTTTTAGCCAGTTCACAAAGGTTTTACAAAGCATTTCTAGGTACAAAAGTGATTTGTAATGCTATAGTGCAAGTCGATCATAACTTTCTATAAATTTGAGGGTATCGGTGTATTACGAAAAAAGTTAAACTCGTTTTGAACGCATGTAAAATTGTAGTATACCTAACTACCTTACAAAAAGTAAGTAAGGAGAAAAAATTATCTATTACCAGTTCATAGGACAGGTCTATTAATGAACTCGCCAGTCATCGTTTTCATTTTTTCAATCACAGGCTTCCGACAAATGTCTTTCTTTATAGGCCGGATGAAAACTACATTACTTACTAGTAGTTTTGTATAGGTACTTAAATATTAGGTAAGATATTATGTGGTCTATTTTTAATAGTTCTTTAATTTTGCCATAACATAATTTCGATCAAAATCTGACTCAATTCAGAATAACAGACTTTACAAAAATAGGTACAAACTTGGTAAATATTTCTTAGCACGCAACAAAACTTGCGAGATCGTTGCACACTCAGATGAATTCAATATAGATCAGCAAATACCATTATAATACCAAACTGGATCTGAACTTGGCCATACTTAGATCCCGTTCAGCCGTCTAAAGTTGCACTCCTGCATTCCTGCGCGTGCACATTCCAGACCGTAAGGCATTCCGCAGGGAGCTGTGCTAGGTCCCACTTTATATATACCCGTCGAAACAATAGAATTATTTATGGCTCTGGATAAGTTCATGCTGGTCATTTCTATAGGAATAGTCAATAATAGTGTATTTAAGTAGCTAAGCCACCTGACATTGCCCGCCTATAAAGTAAATATAGGTACAACTTCAGCCAAGAACTCAATGAAATAAGGCAATACCTCATGAAATGTAACATATTGCATTATTTTGCTTGACTAATTGGCTGTAACTCTATGCATGAAATAATTAAAAGGTGGTTAACTTATTATAGATTACAGGTTATCTGTCTGAAATGAAAACACTGAGCTGGGTTTACATCTTCAATCACTAGAATGTTTAGAGGGTAAATATTGAAATGTTTTTCTAGTCCGGATAGATAAAAACTGTTTACTTCTACATACAAGGTGACTTAGGTTACCGATTAATTAGCGGACATATGTTAAACATCTACCTAACGCAATGTTTCGCCTACAAGTTGAGTTTTCAATCCATAGTTTCATTGTAATCATCTATGAGTATTTCTAAGTTTCTCCATAATTTTATAGTTTCTTTGTCATTTTAAATCTAAATTAACCTGTCTCGATAGTCTTAAGTTTCCTGATTTTCTTTTGAGAAATTCTTAACGACAGCTTACCGTCTGCCAGTCTACCAATGGGTATATGGATAGGCTTGTCACTATTATTATTAAACTCTGAACAATTGGCAACTTACATAGGTGCACCACTTGCAATCATCAGATCATATTCTTCTACCCTGCCAATAATCTTGTAGCCTTTATTAATCCTTTCATACAAAAATAGTTAGTTTTCCTTATGAGAAAGATAATCCCAATAGTATTAGACTTCCTCTTATTCATGTTATTCTTATAACAATACAATTATAATTAATATAATCTTTCGGTACCGGTAAGCCGATGAAACGTGTCATACTATATAAGGTTGTTGCAATATCCGCTCTGAAGAACGGTGCATTGCATGCTTGAAATGAATACACTTCGATACCTAGTTGATACAGTTTCAGGTGTATTGATTTTTGAATCTGTTTCTTAGGTGACTCTACGCTTAGTGGTGCCTCATTATCGATCTTTGTTTTGCATTTTTTGCGGATCCAAACATAAGATACTTAACTATAGCAAGTCCAAGATCTTGCGAGACTAGATAATCGGTCAGCAAGACTTTAGAATCAGTCTTGTTCTTGCCAAGACCGATTGGCTGTTTTCACATTACACGGCACGGCACCGGCGACGGCACAGTGACAGCAACGGGTCACTGACCAATGAAAAAGCTGCCGCCATGCCGTCGCCGGTGCCGTGCCGTGTAATCGAAAAACGGCCATTTTGGGCACCACAACTATGTATGACCTACGAGAGAGGTGTTGGACCATTGCTTATTTTTATTCGATGCAACAACCAACCTCAAATGAAATAGCCTTCGTTCGAGAATACAACGCATGAAAATCATGGAACCTTTTTTCATCAATAAATGACAGCAATGACGTTTCTCATGATTTCTTTTCTTGAGTTTTATGTTTAGTTTTAATTTTGTAGTCATGGTGGATTTACGTGTAAATTTGGATACTTACTCACTGTGGTGTCTGATCGTTCTTATCATGATTGAGTGGGAGGGGAAGAAATATAAACTTGCGTCTTCCGTGAACTTCGATGAGTTTATGAAGAGACTTGGTATCTTACTTCTAGCCACTCTCAACCCCTCCTAGCCTTTCTTTTCCAGTTTCATTCCATTGACCCACAGAATAACTCTGATTTGGCTGATACCAATAAAACACAAACAGCATGTGAGGCTACTGGATTCTCAGGCTCTATTCCGACTGTCCAAGTTTCATGCAATATTTTTAAGTAAGAGTCGATTCAGACCAATGACGAAAGAAATAAATTCAGACTGACGAGTCGTCACGCGTCGGATGAGAGTTTTAGTTCAGTTATTATTATCAACTGCACTAAGCCGCATCCGAGCTGCAAAGCTGCAATTTTTCCTGATACAGCTCGTCCGAATAGACCCTAAAAAATAATGGTCATACCTCGAGGGCCAAACCTTGCTGTTAACGTTGGACACCACTGTAGACCCCGGCTAACAGTGTATTTCGCCAAGTCCTATAAAAGCAAGTAATCATTACAGGTAATAAAAATATGATTTCATTCTGTTCCAGGCGTGGGTCTCATCACCCGCAAGGCAGCCAACGCCGTGACCCCCACGGTGGAGCTCCGCAAGGACGGTGATGAGTACGCGCTCGTCACCTCCTCCACATTCAAGACCACTGAGGTCAAGTTCAAGCCTGGTGAAGAGTTCGATGAAGAGAGGGCTGACGGTGCCAAGGTTGGTTTCAGCTAGCATTAACCCTAGTACCTGCTAGGTACTTCTAGCCTATATCACTCAGGCATAGTGTATCTTTCCATAAGTGAAAGAATTTTCAGAATTGTACCAGTAGTTCTAGAGCTGATTACCTCTTAAAAATATTTGGCTTTAGAAGCTCTCCCTAAGCAGTTGGGTGAAGAGGCTAATACAAAGTGTTTTTCGAAATTGCTTGTATTGTGAGGAGGTTTCTCTCCTTGGAGCCCTGGATATCCCATTACCGGTAGAGGACTAGGTTTTTATACGTATACCGTACCGTACCGGTTTTTATCAATGTTTCAATCACTGACCTATAGTTTAGTGATTATTGTTGGTCTGTTACAGGTGAAGTCAGTGTGCACATTCGATGGCAACAACACACTGAAGCAGGTACAAAAGGCCGCCGACGGTGTCGAGGTCTCCTACATCAGGGAGTTCGGAGCCGAGGAGATGAAGGCTGTACGTATTTCATACACTATTTATCTATTTCAACATTAAATACTCGCCTATGGTAACATTTCCAGCATAAGCTGAGCTCTATTTATTATTATATAATAAAACTCGTAACACTCTTTAATTACACGTAACACGCTTTAATAATAAAGAGATCCAGCATATGTTGAATATTTTAGGTAGGTACTTTATACATCTCCAGGACCTTTAGAGCAAGCAACGGAAACGAGTCCGCTGATAAATTGTCCATCGCTTCGTGGGAAATGAGTCCGGTTTTTTACGCACATCACTAAAAATGCGTATTATTAAAAATACTTCAAGGCTAAGGGTCTGTGCAGGTTAGCTCAAAGCAGAGAGGGGCAAAATTTAATTGCGATTAAGTAATTGCAAATTGCAGGTGATGTCACAATTAACAATTAATTGTGATTTGTTTGCGATTGACAAACAAATCAAAATTAATTGTTAATTGTGACACTACATGCAATTTGCAATTAATTAATTGCAATTAAATTTTGCCTAACTCTGGCTCAAAGGGCAATGTTAAAGTTGGGTCGCATTCCGTATGCAGTTCTTCTGAATACACCTAAAACTGATTACTATTGTCTTCATCTTGGGGAATTTTATGATACCTTTTATACCAACTCTGTGACATAGTTTTATGAAAAGGGTCTTAAGTAGGTAGGTATAGGTAGGATCTTGTGGACGTTGTTGGAACTATATTTAATAATTTTGTAGGTATTGTCGGTTTTGTTACTTTAATTAAAATGTTTTTTTTTGCTTTCTAGATTATGACCGCTAAGGACGTCACCTGCACCAGGGTCTACAAGGTCCAATAAGCCCCAAGCCTCAAAGACTGCAGGGCGGTGCCCTTTAAATATTATCCTATATACCTAGCACAACTACGATTATATAAATTATGTTTTCTTAGGTTATTAGCGCGTTCGGCCGACTTTGGTTCCTAAAACTATTGAAATTAATTATTTTTGTACTTCGTGTATTTGTATTTGCCAAAGTTTTACGCGTGCCCGCGTATCGCGACTGGAGTGGTCAATCATTCACCTGTTGTATAAGTTTTTCAGTGCATATTTAAATAAAACCGTTTTTCTAAAATAATGTAGGCACTTATTGTTTCATTTCTAATCTCCATAACCTACTTATGTAACTAGGTAAATAATAAGTAGGAAAGTACTTATTAAGTACTTTGAGAGAATATAACCACTAGGTAAGTAGGTACTGCGTTAAAAGAGAATTATCTCTCATACTAATCTTATGAATATTATGATTCACATAGTGAATAAAACTGACTGCTAGTAAGTAGGTATCAGAAGCACACTGAAATAGATTCTTTACCAAAAATGCTACTTGAACATTTTTTTTTTCGCTTCCCGAACTTGACAACTCCACTAAGTGGTCGAAAACATGCGAAATTACCCTACTATTATGGCGGCTGATGTAGTAGGTATAGTCCGCGACAGGTCGAGATGACATTCGGGTTATGAGCTTTTTCTAGAATAAAATCCGAATCAAAATAAGCGGGACCCGCAACGCAACAGAATAATTTAATTTAATAATTTTGTGGGCGATTTTAATTGTTTGTCGGGTCCTGCTCATTTTGATTCGGATTTTATTCTGCAAAAAGCTCATAAACCGAATGTCATCTCAACCCGTTGCGGACTATACTTAATCCGTCCAAATTAAGAAGTGACATGAATAAGGTCACTTTACTAGGTCTTGGCGCTCTTCATTAATTGGGAGGTTTCTATAAAAAGTAAGTACTGAAACACACAAGGAAGCTATCAACGTGGTAGGTATCTAGTAAGTACCCACAGAACAGAGTAGGTACCTTCCACCCTGGGTATTCTACTTTACGTAGCTATACCTAGTGCCTACCTACTAACTTTTAAAAATAAGAAAAGATGGAAAAGGATGCCGCACCGTAACAAAATAGACGCATAAAGTTTGGAGAAACTATGCATGTTAGCGTTTTTTCCTTTCCACTGACGATATGCTAATGATGAAGTCTAGTCGGTGTGGCGTCAAAAGCGATTTAAATTCTTGTATAATATTTTATACTTTCAGTTAATTAATTGCCTAGCAACGCCATCTAGCTATAGAATGCAATAAATAATAGTAACCTATTACTCTAAAACAGTGCTACCTGTCGTCAAATGTGGCAACTAAAATGACAATACGTAGTAAAGTGAGAATTTATAACATGCCATCGCATCTACTCATCACAAGATGTCGCGTTAACGTACTACTGCTTGGCGGCAGAATATAATATTTTGAAAAGGTGAAAGGTATTATGAAATAATGATTTTAATTCTTTTTTTGTAGTCAAACCTAGCATTGAATAAATTTGACTAGAGCATGATTTCAAAATGATGACACAAACAGAAAATAAAACTGAATAACATAAAACCGCTAGTCGTCAATAGATGGCGCATGCAATTCTTAAAGTTAGGGAGTATAGTACAACCACCAAACATTGTTAAATTGTTATTTATTTTGGTATTTCAAGAACTTAATAATCTATGTAATATATTCAAAAATAATATTCAGCTTTGAGCATAACTTGAGCAATGAGTTGTGTGACAAGTTTAATATTGTTCATTTCTATAGGTCTCTTTATTCATGTAATCAAGCACGCATAACCGTGCTTTCCAATTTGTTTGGATTATACCGGGTTTGCGGGCGTTGCTCGACGCGTTCCGCTGTACGTAGTGTTGCGTGCGTGTAGTTGTTTAGTTCGTTTAGTTTATCCGTGCCGTGATAAAAGTACGTTCGCATTTACGGTGGCCGGAACGCGATTTTAACAAAATTATCGATAATTTACGACATCTGTCAAAGTAAACTATTCCGGAATTCTGTGCTGTGTTGAATTTCGTGTAATATTTTAAAACAAAACATTAAAAAATGAAATTCTTATGTGTTACAGTGTCCTTTTTCGTGTATTATTAAAACTATGTGGATATAATGCCAGGAATCTGTGATATGTGTTGTGTATGACTACGATTTTGTGTGTATGGATTGCACAGTTGCTTATTCGGATTAAAAATACGTTCAAGTGAGTAAATATTTACGTTAGCCGCTTACGAAGTGTTCGTTAAGTTGGCCTTTTGTCTATCTGTTATCGTTTTAGGAGTACCTTTAATGGAAGAATTATCGGTAGTAGGGTCTGACGGCCTATTTATGTAGGTAAACTTGTTTTTGTATGTAGGTATTGTGCATTAAAGGTGCATTGGTTAAAAATGCACGAGCTACACTTCTGTTAACTATTGATGTGTTCTCAGAAAAATTATACTATGAAAATCAATATGATGATCAAATATTATTCCCAATACTTTTCCAATGTTGTTAGGGAAGCCACATCCACTTTAAAAAAAATATAAAACTAAGGGCCGTAAGATCAACTGTAGCTTAAACTCCTGTCTTCCACATAGAATCAACTGCTGTTTAAACTCTCCACAATCTATCAACTATTATTGATCATATGGTCCTTAATGACAGATAACACACAGCCTAAACCATTTGGTCTAGAAGCATGAAATTTTTGCAAAAGTTTCATATTATAACTGGTGTTTATTAGAAAAGGGGTTTGAAAATTCATCCCTTAGGGGTTAAATAAGGGATGAAAGTTTGTATGGAAACCCCATAGGGGACATGGCTAGTAAGAAATAAAGTTGTATTTAGTGGCTTATGCTCATGGGGTTTACAATATATTTAACACTAGGGGATGAATTAAAAAAATCAATTCATAGTGCTCACCTATGATATATACCTATGGAACTCCTGTACAAATTATCACCTTGCTAGACCTACTGGATTAGGATGTGTGTTGACAGATAACATACAACCTAAACCAGTGAGTGAAGTATTTTTTATTATGAAGAGATTGTGACAGTATAGTCAGATACCGTTAATCCTTAAATTTTATGTCACTTATGGTGCGTTCCATTCACTGTTAATTTTGTTATTTTTGTCTACAAAAACTGTTAAAAACGATAATAATGATCACTTCAGTACAAGTTGGTTAGAGTGGAACGACATTTGTGAACGAAATTAACAAAAATTACGGTGCCTGGAACGCACTATTAACTTAGGACCCCTCCCCACCTTGTCACACAATGTCATATTTCGTCGACCCGCTCCCCCTTTACGTGTGACGTAATTTATGGATGGCCCCTGTTCTATGGAAAAACTGTCAAAACTTCAAATATATTTGGAGGATAAAAGTTATCTGATGGTTATGAAACAGTCCATAAGTAGATTTATTTCTTGTGTATTTACAATACAAAAGGAAACAACATACAAAAGGTTACATAGCACTTGTTATCTGTTTGCCATAGGTACCTGAAATAGAAGTAGGTAAGTATTAGTTATTGTAGGGTATTGTTATTATACTTACCTACATACTTGGAATTTTCTGTGTCAAACACATCATCCAATATACACCAACTGTATCTATAGTCGCAAAGAAAGAACTGCTTTTGTATACCCCTTGGGTTCCTTCCTAGTCCAAGTATCTACCTAAGTTAAGATAATTTCCAAAATGTTCCTCATATTGTCCCCCATTTGTACAGGTGTCCTCACTAACACCTAGTTTTTTACTGTCCCATTGCTGGACAAATACCCCCCGAACAATCCTGACTTGGGAGTATTGTGGCCACATTCTACTAGTGTCCAATTGTCACCCCATCCTTTCCCTTGTCTGCCGACTCTGATGTAAGCAGCCATGGTCAGGCATCCAGGTAGTGTTGTCATAATAGTATTGACACCATTCATCTATTAGTCTGGTGTCTAGATAGGCAGCAAGAACCTTCTCACATCACTGGTTAGTTCTAAGTTGGACTTAATTACAATATGACGCAATTCTTCATCAACAGCCTCATTTTGAATGTCCAAGAGTTTACACTGACTAAATTTTTACACTGATCTACAAGGTGGACCAACAACCTAGTGAAGGTCACGGAAAACTGCTGGATCCAAGTGGCACAGGACTAGTCGTTGTGGAAAACCTTAGGGGAGGCCTATGTCCAACAGTGGACGTCTTTTGGCTGAAATGATGATGATGATATATATTTTTTAACAATACAAAATAGAGACAACATAGCTACAGATCAATGAATTTTTCGTCAGTCGAAATGAGAGGTGTGAATAAAATGTCAGGAGTAGTGATGGGATGTTCTTGAGAACATTCTCACCCTCGGAAACTTACGGAAACTTACTCGTGAGAATTTTCGAGAATTTATCTTCTGAAGCATGTTAAACTTGGCATAAACCTCATTAAACATGCAAGTATGGTGGTTTTAATTGTTTTTAAGATTGAAAGTTAGGATAACGTCACCCAAAATAAAACAATCTCACGAGTAAGTTTCCGAGGGTGAGAATGTTCTCGAGAACATCCCATCACTAGTCAGGAGTAACAAAACAGTTTTCGCACCCCGTCGTCTCCTGGGAAATAGGGAGACAGAATCGATACGGCCCGGGGCGGCGGCCGCGTCAGCTGAGCGGTGACCCCGTGTACCCTCGATGCATATTTTCTAACTACCTTTAATAAGTAGGTGCATATACACATTCTTCTTCTTATCGTATGGTTAGTGGCCAACCTGGTTTCAGAGTTGTTCAAGCCACCCGAAAGCCTCTGACAAGGCGTAACGACTGCTGCCGAGATGACAATAACCGGGACCGGCTTTTTACGTGCCCTCCGAAGTTCAAATGCCACTAAATGGTCACCAATCTTGCGTTGTTTAATCGTTGCTGAAGCGTTGCTTAATCTCTGATCGTTTACCGATCAGTGATTGCAGCTGGCTATGAGCGCCTCCATATACACATTACTGAAGTATTTTAATGCTCGTGCATTATTACCACAGAGCAAGTTTTTATTTACGCAGGTTAGCTGAGGTGTAACCAACGAAATACGTGGAAACCAACCCTACCCATATCTTCCAATATTTTGTACCCTCCGTCTCCCCTGTAAAAGATTTATTACCGCTGCTAGGTCCAATCCCATTTTTCCCCGAAACAGGGGAAAGGGGAGCATTGTCTTACCTTTATTTTACACGTGCTTCACGGTGTAACAACCAACAACAACCTTGGACAGTTGTTTGAAAAAAATATATCAAAGTCACGATCGTGTGATCGTGATTGACAGTTCAGTTAGTAATTGGATAGTTATTGTGTTCTAAGTACCAAGATTGAATGTTTAGTCGTATTTAAAAACCGTTATGAAGTCCGAAAGCGATATGGGTTCCTTTTTCTACTTCTCAGTCCTTCAAACTATCTATCTAGCTTTTCTTTCCACAATGTTGTATTGTTATCGCCCTCTCTCCAGTGTGGTCAGATTCGGAAATTTATTTATAAGGATCGACATCCTTTAGCTTAAGGCAATAATGCATTTTCCCATCACTGGTGTTTAATACATCATGCTACACAATGACGTCAATGCAGCAGTCTGCAATGTGCAATGCATATGCCTAACTGGTTGACATTGGGTTTATCTCCACACACATGAATGTTGTCATTGTGATGCCAGCGGCCTATTAAACTCGTTTCTGGGACGGAGCGATTCATGCCTCTCGTATTAATTTACTCCTTATTATTTCTCTTCTAAAGAGAGCGAAGATTTTAACCCTAAACGCATACGTGAGTAAACCTAATCCTCTGGTTCCAAAGTTTGGCGAATTAGTCCATTGCTGTCATAAAGCGTAACCATTTGCAGTTCCCTAGTTTCTGAATTGAGAATTCCAAGATACGTCGCGGTCGCTTGAGTATCAAATTAAAAATCTTTAAGATTGGTTAGGTAAGATTTTCCATTTTAACGTATTCTAGTGCATTAACAGGAATATAATCCTAGTTTACTCAAATAAATACTCCCGAAAAGTTATTTGCATAAAGGGGTGCTCTTGCCACAAAGCCTCGACTATTATGTGAACGAATCCACTTTTGTTCGAAACAATTTTCAGTCTAGACGCTTTAATTTACCTCTGATTACAATCTACTGCAATATTTTTGCTGCCAATATTACACTTTAGCTAGAGGTTTCTCTGTAACGATCGGTCCCATGAGAAATATTTTTTTGCGGGATTTACGACCCAACAATTTTAGTTACTTCTAATTAAGGTCGGACTACAAAATGAAATAAAGTTATCATTACTCTCCTGTCACCACCTAGTGGAAAAAATATGATGAATGACACAAATTACAATGTCAATTAGTAGTAATTAGTAACTACGTACGTAAGTAAGTTAGCAGCAGATTTTTTCCACAATACGACACCTATTGTGGTATCTGACCAAGAAACGTATTCTTTCTCTAATCATATTAATAAATTTCGATCCAGTCATTCCAGTTACTTGTGTTGTATTTCAACGTCCAGTTAAAGGCTTTTCTTTTCGATAGCTGAAGCAGCGTGACCGCAAAAAATCTCCTACTCCAGTAGATATAGCAAAAAATCCTAATATGAATTCTTAAGGAACTTTTAACGTTGAGGAACTTTATGTTGATGACCGCCTGTGTGAATAAATCGTAGGCCACTCAGCGCACTACATCGGGTGGTGGGGTAAAATTATATTTTCTTAATTTTCTCTGGTCTGCATATGTTAATGGCATCACCACCAGTCTATCGTCCGCTGTCCTTATAAGCATGGGTTATTGATATTTATTTCATATATTTCTTAATTACATGTACCCAATAAATAAACAGACTTATTGGCAAAGCTCTCCAACTGGCTCATGTAATAATCAGTACAATTTACACGCTATTCAGATCGAAACCACGCAAGCACAACTGTTTCTCGTGATTGTGTAATTCAGATGCTAAACACTTCAGCAATGTCTTACTGTTATGTCATAAAATAACACCGTTCTGAGTCGTGACTCATTGAAACAAAGTATCTATGTTTAGACATCTGTTTTACTGTTTCTTAAACGTCGATAATGATAAAATCGTGGTAGTTGAAATACTACTTAATAGTATTGACTTATATTATTATGTTATATCTTTCGATTACTTACTGATATTATCATCAGTTTACCGAGTTATTTATGGTCCCTTAAACTTTTTAGCTGGCGTCGTTAGATTTGCTTATGTAGATGATTCTCTAGCATTTCTTTTATTATCATATAAAATGTCTGTTATTTATTGGAATAACACATATACAAAATCATTCAGCCTTCGTACCAGCACTGGATTAGAAGAAAACGGTCCTAGCTGCTTTTTTTTCTAACAAACGTTAGATTATTGACATCTGCCAGTAAGCGATGTCGAGAACTATTCGAGAGAAGTTTGATTTTATATTCTCTAAAGACACCTCCCCAAGGCCTTCTTTTTAAACATCCCCTAGGGCTATAATTGTTCCTAGTGCGTTAATGGATGTTGAGATTAGCTATTAGCAGATTGCTATCTCCCTGATTAGCGCTTCCTATTCTACTTCCTTCTAATATTATAATTGTGAAAGTATATGTGTGTGAATGTTCTCGTACACGTATCTCCATAACTACTAAATTGATTTTAATTAGATAGTGTAGGCTCTGGAATAAGACATAGGCTAATGCAATTTCACGCGGGCGGATCCGCGGGGCACAGCTAGTTTCAAATATTAATATCTGTGAGAGTTCCCGGCATTAGCGTGTACGTGGAAGTGCAGAGCAGCGGTCTAATTGACCTAGTTTTGCTAGAACTCTTTGTTAAGCCACTGTTATGTATACACCATATGTGTTAAAGTTTGCTGACTAATCAATATGGAGTTAACGTTACCTTTTAATAGGTCTGTTGAAGTGGTTCGAAAACCTATGTCAAATAATGTGCATCCTCAAAATCATCTAAGTTAAGGGATATTGTGTTGTCCCGCGTCTGGGTGTATATGTATATTAAGTCTGTATTTACAAATAAAAAAGTAGTAAGTATATGTAGTAATATCAGTTATCTGGTTTCCATAGTACAAGCTCTGCTTGGTTTGGGATCAGGTAGCCGTGTGTAAAAAATGTCCCAGGATATTATTTAGACACTCGCAGATGAAGCATCGAAGCATGAAGTTTTGTTTATGTTTCGAACTGTCTCTTTCCACCTTTTTCATGGAACACAATTATTAAGTATTACTTAATTAAATTAATATTTCCATAGTCGAATTACGTTAGTGGTAATTAATTTATAACGGGCCGACCCTCTAATTGGTCAATGCCCCTAATGAATAGAGATAATAAATAAACTAAAACACCTCTAATCTGCTCGTAATTCCTGATCCGTAAATATGTTGTGGTATTTCCCTCCAATTAATTTTCAATCATAATATGGACTGTATTTAAGGAAAACAATTGTATTATTAGATGCATAGTTAGGTAAACCATATAGCGTACATATTTACTTCTATTTACAAATTGATGTCATTTTCCTATTAACACAGGACGTTTTAATTAGCGATGTGTTTGTTTGGACAGTTACAATTTAGGTGCGGGCATTGTCCTGCTGATATGTTGGATTTAGCAGGATGTACATTGTTATACAATGTATACAAGTACCATTGCTTGAAGCTTGAAGGATTGGCCCAGTATTGCCATAAACAGGGAGGAGTGGAGGAAGGAAAGGAAGACCTGTGCGCAGCAGTGGGACGACACGGGTTGACAAAAAAAAACATGAAATTAAATATCAAAGTTGGGGAACAAAACGACGATCTTTAAAAAGCCTCGCATCCAAAAAGACCCAGATTAGTGCTTCTGTCTGGGTCTGTTAAGACCCCAGGCATACTAGGTAACTTATCTGTTCATAGGCTACAAACTGAGTAACATATTATTACATCAGGGCTCACTAGGTAGCCTCCAGGAGGTCTTCGGTGACGTCAAGAAGTTGGAGAACTTCCTGCGAGAGCTGGGCTGGCTGGAGTAACCGGCCTACCACTCTCCAACACATAAAACAGGCGCACCAATTCGTCGATTTGTGAACACCGCCCGTAGAAGAAGAAAAACATATTGTGTATGTTTGTAAATGTTACGTAGACCATTGTGTATCAATGTTTGGATCAGTGTAGTAAAAGTTGCTATCCTTGAGTTTATTTATAGGACACAGCATGCGTCCGTCATCGTTGGTATAATCTCAATAAATCTTTGTTCAGCTGCCAAGTTATCGGAGTATAAGGAAAAAAATCGGAATTTTAATAATCGTTTTCGATATTTATAGAAGTATAGCCTTGGCCTAGAGTAGGCTGAAATAGAATGCTGTCTAGATTAGATGACTCTTCAGAGTTCTGTATGAGTTATGATCGTCGACTTGTACTTTTAAGTATACATACCTAGGTATAGTTTCTTTATTGGTAGCAAATTACTGCAGTCCTTTTATTTTGAAAGTTATATCAAATTAAAATAATAGGTTAAAGGCCTGTTTCAGAATCGTCAGATAACTTTTATCCACCAAATAAATATAGCGTTTGACAGACATTCTATGGAAAAACTGTCAAAACACTATATTTATTTGGTGGATTAAAGTTATCAGAAGATTATTAAACAGGTGCTAATTGTACTTTATTCATCTATAGACAATACGTTTAATATACCAGTCTAGGCAATGATAGCATCTCCTGAAACACTTGGTAACAGCTTAATAACAAAATTAATGGGACTTCCTTTATAAAGTAAAGTCTGCGCCGTGTTTAGAATTCTGAATAACCGTTCTAATTCTGAATTTCCGCGATAAACGCCGTTATTATGGGGTAACGTGAATCATACGTGTTCGTATGTAAGCGCCCAAGTTGCTAGCTAGGAAGCCATGAAACTAGCGGATACACACGACCAGATGAAGGTGAAGTTCCTGTCAATTTTATAAGAAATCTAGTTTAACGATGTCCTTTTTATTAACGGAAGGTACTTTCGCGATTTAAATGTACAGATGGCAATCCTCAAAACGGTCTACTTCAGGACAGTACTTAGGCTCTCTAGAGAGATCGTTGCTCTGGAGATTTTATTAAGATTATGATTGTGGTCTTATATGTAATTCTAGTATAAGCCTTTTAATCTTCAAAGCTCCTCCATACGCGTTTCTAACGGCCTCCGTTCATTATTCTTAACATCTATATATCGTGCGGTCGTAAACCGCAGACATTGACCTTCCTCTCTTGAAATAGCGTTCACTACTCATTCGGTTTGCGACATACAAAGTTGACATATCTACATATACTTACCGATATCGAGCCAATGCCAGGTTACGCGGTCACTTTGTTTGCTCGCTTTCCTTCTGGCCTTAATTTTTATCCAATAAAATAAAGTAATGCGTATACGTTGGTTTTATCGGTAGTCTTACGCATTCCAAGATGCAAAGGTCGAATGTCAGACTGGACCAGATTTTCTTCTTTTTCTTAGCGTCGATTTATAATGTTTTGCTACTGATGTTTACACGGGACGAATGCCGTATACATTTACATTCCAACCAATACCCAACTATCGGTAACCTAAGTGTTGATCTGTTGTCAAAATGCTTGATGCTTATGACTGCCCGACCGACATAGATGTTAAAACCTCCAGTTTAACATGTCTTCCGAAATATGAAAAAAGTCAGGAGTCAGGCGCATTTCGACCCAAACATTCGAGCGTTTCATCCCGTGTAAAAGAGGCATTATGTCCGAAGCTTATTCTTCAAAGGAATTAAAAACGCTGATGCTAACGGTGAGGGAAAACATCGTGAGGAAACCTACCTATCCCTCGGGATTAGGTAATAGACAGTTCCTGTATACACGGCGACAAGGTTCACCACCTGTCACGTTGGGTTCTGACTATCTGGTGAAACGTGGGCTTTGAGTTGGCTTAGTACCTCCACAATGTGGTGGTGGATGGCCACTCAAACCTCTGACTACCCCCGAATGGGGATAAAAGTCGTGACGTTGTTGTATTTGTATTTGAATTAAAAACGCAGTTGTCATAATTTGGCAACTTATCCAACTCCACGGGCGGCGTATTCACTAACTAGGCTGCGGTTGCAACCTCCTCTCGTGGAATAACGTTCAATGCTATCTATTGCGTATGTTATAAGTTGGCTAACTTGTTTCCATGGCGGAAATGATTGTAATGCCAGGTTAGGCGGTCACTTGGTTTATAGAAAATATTAATTGCCTTTTTGTTACACGCTTTCTTCCGGGAATGGAGATTTATTATACATAGATGATGTGCTTGAGGTGCATTTTGAAATACAGTTTTCTTATAACCAGATACTTATCAAAATAAATGATTGATCTAGGATAAAAGCGGCTGCGTTCGCTGAAAAATATTTTCTAACATAACTTCATTCATGCAGTTTCTTCGCCAGATTAAATTCGTATGATAAATACGTATAAGTAATGAATTATTAATTCCGAATATCCTTATTATCGTAGACTTACAAAAAATAGACCCTCACCGAACTTCCTGTCTTCCGTTACTGGCGAGTACAATGACCGCTTCCGAACATGACGGCTACGACGGATGTATGTTGTAGATGTATACTACAGTACAGATGCATTGCAGCTATCTAACGGTTTGTCGGGTGTTATATGGGACGAGTGTGGGTTTGCCTTTAGATTGCAGATAAATATATATTAAAATCTACGAGCTACTAGAATTACTATATCAGTTTTATTGAGGTATGAGGCATCAATGCAAAAAATAAAAGTATGTCTAATTCTGAAGGGTTAACCTGTTTATTACTAACGATGATATTTTGTGCAGCATCTATCAAGGGCTATTAGTCCTATCACACTCTTAGTTACTCCTGTTAGCTATAAACTGCAGTGGTCTCCAATGAAGGCAGATTTTTCGGTGAATTTCGGGGAAGAGTTAAATTGCTGGGAAACATGTAACGACTTTAATCAAAGAAAAATAAGAGGGTCTAGGGCCTGCGACGGCTAGAGCCTTGATCATCTAAAAATCAGCATCAGCAGAATACTTATGTTCCACGACTCATCAATGATGCGAACTAGTGACTATTCTCACTTTCACCCAAATCTAATTCTGTGCTAAATTCATCAAGACTATCAATTTCCTTTCTACTCACTTCTGGACTGTAGGTAATTGATAACTAACATGTCTTTCCCAGGCAATTAACTTTAATGTAAGATAATGGTTCACGCACAAGCCTACAGCTGAGCGAGGCTGAGCTGAGAGTGAATGCACCTATTGACGTCGACTAGGAAAAGCAATGAACCACTGCAGTGACTTCGCACGGGGAAAATAGGAAAGCATGTTATAGTAAGGTCGACGTTGTAATATCTACATTATTTTCCCTTTCTGGATACAAAGCAGTCAATAACTGCTCAATATACATTCTTATTTATTAATTCAATCGCAAGTAGTCTACTGCTAGACATAGACCTCCAAGGACTTACGCACTATAGGTAACAATAGTTCCAACAACTATATCATTCATCTGTCTGTCTGGCTGAAACAATGCCTCATGCCCTATTCTTTCAAGTGACTTGAAGAAATAGAAAAGAGGGTGTTTTGTACGTATTCCTACGCAAACACGGAAACGTATATATATATTGCCTTTATATGCTTGTTTACGATGATATGTCTATCTTTGAATAAGCTCAAGTTTATATATATAGCAATGACATGTATCTATTGTCATGAAGCTTAAGTAAAATAGATTGCTGATAGTTAAATAAACCAAGCCAGAAATATGATAACCTCTAGTAAGTTATAATATTGCTAACCTTTAATACTTGCTTGAAGTGTTGAGTAACAAATACCTCGAAAGAAAGAATATCTTGTAACCATTTGCTGCATATTAGAAATAATATATTATCTTTACCTATATACACCTGCATATAACATTATTATTCATGATTTTCTTTCACCCAATGCTATTACAAATAAACTTACCTTAGGTTTAAGAATTAAAGCTCCTGGATAAAGATAAAATATATCTCGATCGATATCTTAACCCTCCTACCTATCCCTCGGGATTAGGTAATAGTCAGTTCCTGTATACACGGCGATAAGGTTCACCACCTGTAACGTTGGGTTCTGACTATCTGGTGAAACGTGGGCTTTGAGTTGGTTAATACCTCCACATTGTTTTGATGTATGGCCACTCAAGCCTCTGACTACCCCCGAATGGGGATAAAAGTCGTGACGTAACATTTTTTTTTTACATACATCTAACTAGAATCTCAAGACATAGTGTTTCACTGAATGAGTCCTAGGCATGCGGCTGCGGCGACTGGCGCCGGCGCTGCTGTGAAATCGCCAGTTCGGATACTGTTGCAGATACAGATACTTCCTCGATTGCGAGCTTCTCGGCTTGTCAATCAACGTCAAGCCTTTAGGAAATGTTTAAAATTATTGAGAGACTGAAGATATTGGCGATTAATTTTTGGCTTTGTCTAACCTATTCGCTCTTGAAGGTAATTCCAATCAATCGAGATTGGGAGTATGCTCAACTTTTGGTATTCCTTATATTCCATTATTTTGCAATCGGTAAATGGGTGCGGTGGGTGGGTAGGCTACCCACAAGGTGGACTGACGACCTGGTGAAGGTCGCGGGAATCCGCTGGATGCGGGCAGCGCAAGACCGGTCATTGTGACGAACCTTGAGGGAGGCTTATGTCCAGCAGTGGACGTCTTTCGGCTATGATGATGATGATGGTAAATGGGTAGGTATTTGTCTTACAATACTAACCGTCAAATTATGGCGTAATTAGAGCTAGTAGTGTTTAGATAAGTGCCTATTTGTAGTTCCCATTCCATTTTAAAAAGCTACGAGAAGAAGCCCATGTAGGCGATATGAATAGTGTAACACATGTATGTTTGTAGGTTGTCCTAATCGCCTCAATGAAAGAATGAATGTTTCAATGTTTACAACCACAAAACGTTGTTTATTTGAATACTGGAGTTATTTGTGTACATTTGCATTGGTTTACGTCGATACTCTCATTATCGTATCCCCTATCCCGGAAGATAGATAGGGCTGTTCCGAAGTTACTCAACTATTAACGATCTAAAATGTAGGAGCTAAATTGCATAGGGACAGCAGATCTTGAATAGCTACTAAAATCTCATTGGACGGACAGTCAGTTTCTTAATTTGAAATTATTCGTACTTGTAGAAATAATGAGTGAGAGAGCCGAAAGCCCACCCCCCCTCCCCCTCCCTCCATCCCACAGGATCCCATCCTTCAGGTCGGCAATGTGCGAGCAATGCCTTTGGTATTGTAAGCATCTATAGGCAACGGTAACTGCTTAACATCAGGCGGGCCGTACGCTTTCATGCCACCGCAGTCCTATAAAAAAAAAAAAACTACTTTAAAACTTGCCTGACCAATAGTCCAATGTAACCGCAACATAAGTGATACGCATGGCGCCTTCAAAATTCCGACAAATATTTGTAAATGCTAAGCCAAAGACCGCAGAGTACATACCTACACTGTCTGTTTATACAATTACCACGTTCTTACTACAAACATGGTTTGGCACGATGTCAACATACCTTCGATTTCAAATCAACTCCCAGAAGGCCTTTAAGAATCACTCAACTATGTTGTCATTTCTTTTCTGGTGAAGTAATTAATAGCTCCTACGTCCTTCCATACGGCAACCCTGCTCGTGAATGAATAGAAAAAAACAGATGAAAAAAACATTACCATGACTCGGTTCTATTGCGTAACCAGGTGGTTGAACTCTAGCTGCGTACGCGCAGCGGTTTGGCGTGCGTGCGAATCAAATTTGTTTCTAGATTGAGTACTATTGGTGTGATTTGTTATTGAATTTTGGATTAGTGGGGTACGTTGTAATGTTAGTCACGGTGTTGTTAGTTCCCACTACCCACTGATGCGGAAAAGCGTAGTCTAATTAGCTGTTATTTATTATCCTCCAGATGACATAAAAGTTTATTTTAATTTAATTACAGTACCTATAAACTCCAAACTATAGAAGGTCCGTACTTTGTACCGTAAAAGAATAAAAACCGACTTCAAAAAAACCTGGAGCACTAAAAAGCCTGAAATAATATTTCTATTACCACCGCTGCCTACCCCTTCGGGAAAATCAGGCGTGATGATGTGTTATCGAGTATTTGGGGTCGGTGCCAATCTATCTTCTTACTTTTATAGTTTTCCCGAAGGGGTAGGCAGCGGTGGTAATAGAAATATTATTTCAGGCTTTTTAGTGCTCCAGGTTTTTTTGAAGTCGGTTTTTATTTTTTTATAAAAATAATTATATTTCATGATTTTTAGTGGCGCCATACAAACTTTATCACTCCAAATGACCCCTTTGGGGGGTGACTTTTCCAAGATTCCAAAACAAAAGTTTCTTAGTTTATTATATGGAGTATACATACTAAGTTTCAAGTCAATCGGACACAAATATATTTTTCTACCGTACTTCTACCCCTAGTTTCCCCCTTTGGGGGTATATTTCCGAAATGATTTTTTTATGGGACTAAACAACTTAGTCACCTACCAAATAACAGTTTAAAAAGAAAAATTGGTTCATAAACGTTAGAGATAAACGGTAACTCTCCATACAAACTTCAACACCTCGTTTTACCCCTTAGGGGGGGGATTTTTCTAAAATCCTGAAACATGAGTTTCATTATTTCTTATGCAAAATATACATATTAAGTTTCAAGTCAATCGGACAAAAAAATTTTTTTCAGACGACTTTCACCCCCCAAAATTACCCCCTTAGGGGTTGATTCTAGGAATTATTTTTTATGGGACCAACTTGGAGCTACGATCTACCGAACAGCAAAAGAATTTTTCAAATCGGTTCATAAATGCCGGAGAAATTGGTGAACATACATAAAAAAAAAAAAAAAAAAAAAAAAAAAATAATAATAAAAAAATAAAAAACATACATACAGCCGAACATAGAACCTCCTCCTTTTTTGAAGTCGGTTAAAAAGTAGAAAAAACTGTTCGGTTTATTGTAAATACATGACCAGAGAGAGTTGTTATTAGTGCAAAAGCTTCATAGATAAAAGGCAATGAAACTGACAAAAGTATAGCATGCATAGATAAAGGAAGTGAAGAAAAGCCCGTTACTTCAGATACAATAGGAAGGGTTTTCAAACAAACGGTTCCGTCGGTTTAACGTACAACAGCTAATGACTATGCCGGTCTCTTTGAAGCAATATTCAAAGTGATGGCGATATTGTATACACAGATAATGGTAAAAATATTTTGACTGCTTGTTTTAGAAGATATGGGCAGGTGATACCTGAACCTAATTTGCATTCTACACCTATATCCTTGCAGGATTCCGATCAGATGCAATTGGCAGGTGGTTGAGGTCACATCAGGTGGTTCTTGGCACCTGTCCAATAAGTTGTTTTGGAGACATCAAGATTTTGAAGACAGGTGCATAATATGAAGTAAGGAATCTTATCTCAAACTTGGATATTGAGGCATATGACATTTCGATCCGATACACCTATTTCGAATCGAAAACAGTCTCATTTTGCAACCAAATAAAGATTTTAATTTAATGCAGTTAATGATTGTCACAATATTTGATTAGTTATGCATGTATGAATGTTGTTTTCGACAAGTTTTGAATGTCAACTAGCTTTATTGACCATTCTTGTAGTTAATAAAATAATAATAAAGTTACTAATACTTAGATGATATTTTGATTTTGAATTTTTCTGCTCCAAGTAGAGGTATAAGTAAAGTGACCTAATCAGTAATTTGACCTTGTTATAACTCTCAAAATAGTTTTACTGAGACCGCCAATGGCGATTTAGTTAACTCATTTCGTTATTTTCCATTTTATAATTTCTTCTTTACTGCAGTACCTTTTCATTGATATAGAATTCTTTTCCTCAAATATTCTAGTATTCCAGTTCTATCTTGAGTAGAAATTAATGAACCTGTTACGAAACGCAACAACCGTGAAATGTGCCCTAGTCTCTACCTTAAACGACTATCAACACTCAACTATGATATAACATGTATTGTAAACGCATAGTAATTAAGATAGAACGGGTTGCACGCCGCATTCCAAGGTATTGTTGTGGCCGGGGACGGCTGCGCGAACGCACGCGCGCTCTCGTGTTTCCCGCCGCTATTCTGATGAATGTCGCTTTGTGTAGAACTTTATGACGCTGTATCATTACTGGAGGGGAAAATGTCGTTTTATGGTCCGACGGAGATCCTTTTAAATTGCGAAACGGGTTTTTGTATGGAATTTCAGATTGTTTTGCGTAGAAAGATATTTAAGAGGCCTGTGTTCTTCATTGGGTATTGTTATTCAATGGTGTTTCTAGATGTATTAGGCAGAGGCACATAATTATCTTATTCTACTACTCCTCCAAGCCAACTTGGCGCACGGGTATAAATATCAAATGATAATAAGTCAATGATTCGGCGGTCCGTCCACCACGTAGTGGGAGCTACTGCCATAAGAGTGCCCAAGCATTGGCCCAGGTCCACTACGTTGTGGACAGATCGCTGAATCATTGACTTATTATCATTGGATATGTATACCCGTATTGATTCGTCAGTGGAAAGGAAAAAACGCTAAAACGCCAAAATTGTACTTTTGGAAAATGAGGTTTAAAGTAATTTACTTTAAACCTCATTTTCCAAAAGTACCATTTTGGCGTTTTAGCGTTTTTCCTTTCCACTGACGATATGTATACCCGTGCGCCAAGTTGGCTTGGTGGAGTATTGCAAGAAAGAGATAGTCAATAAATGGTGTTCATTCCCAAACTTGATTGATAAAAGTGGTTCAGCGTTAAGCCTAGGTAATTTTGTAAAGGAATATGTACTTAGTTTGGTTTCAGTAGATAAATGAAGGGCGCATTCAAAAAAGGTACTACGAAAATAATTTCTTCTGGCTCTTCTGGCTGGCTACCTACTCTTTAAATCCCGGACATTGTAACAAAATTTCGGGACATTTTTAAACAGTATCATGAATTGCCTACCCTGTCACCCACCTACACCTACAATGTAAGGACTTTGGCTCAACAGTAAAATCTATGATTACCAACATAAAACGTAGTCCTACTTTTTCCCTGACTTAATCATTGTGAGTACCTAGCACTAAAAAGATTCAATTCAATTTAATGGAGTGCCTGAATGACTCAATCCTATCTATTTATAGTCTCGCCTATTGTAAAGAAGACAAGAAATATTGATAGATTTTTCGTGCCAATATAAGCACGTGGGCGTTTTGTTTTGTGTTTTTGTTGAGGGCAACATTGTTGATGGGTATTCATATTTTAATGAGGTGTATTGATGAGTCATTGAAGTATGTTTTGGGCGAAATTCAAGACTGGAATTATTAATTTTATCATTTACACTACTCGAAGCAGTGGTAGCCGACTGGTTAAGCACGCGTCTTGCGGGTTTAAGGTCCTGGGTTCAAACTCTGGCTCACACCTCTGGATTTTTCGAAATCGATGTGTGAATCATAACTTTAATATGATTATCACTTGCTTACGGTGAAGGAAAACATCGTGAGGAAACCTGCATGTCTTTAGACATGTGAAATCCACCAACCCGCACTGGGCCAGCGAGGTGGATTATGGCCTGAATCCCCCTCGCATTGAGGGGAGGCCCGTGCCCAGCAGTGGGACGTTAAAAGGGCTAAATTATTATTATTACACTACTCGAGGTACTCTTGAGTACTGTATCTGCATTTACTGAGTCGCAAAATGAATGGATCAAATGGACTTATTGGTCCGCTCTCAATTCGGGCCGAGACATTTGCTATGTTTCTAAAATGATATATAGCTCAATAAAATAGATATATTGTTTATAATCTGTGATATAGCTGAATAGCCTAGCTATTGAATCATTATACCATACCATACCATCATTATACAAACCATAACTGCTCTGTATATTCTTCAAGAGGATTCGTCTAGGTGTGATTGTTAATTACAGATCGGTTGTAAACACTATGTTTAAGTTAATCCTGATAATCACCTGTCCTCATTTCAAAACTGTTAACCACGGGTGGTCATTAAGCGTCGACGCATTACCACTATCTAATTGAGTTGCCATAATGATCGCCTTTACGTGTAGCGTGTGCGTCTTTTACGATGCTCTTAAAACTATCTGGAAGATCAGTAATTTCTTCGCCGACTTTATTAACGGATTCCAGAGATTT
The DNA here is from genome assembly GCA_947859195.1 of Drymonia ruficornis. Lineage (NCBI taxonomy): Eukaryota > Metazoa > Arthropoda > Insecta > Lepidoptera > Notodontidae > Drymonia > Drymonia ruficornis. The sequence continues at coordinate 8,111,542 of OX401924.1, forward strand.
CTCTGTAGAAAACGGATTAGATACCTAATTTTAGTTAAGGTTCCCGTAGATTTAGCACATTTTGAGTAGTGAGGGCTATAAGGCAAGTTTTGGCAACATGTATATTTTCTTTTTCGTATTTTGTTCCAGTCTGTGTAACTCGAAAGGCTTCTAGACATGCCAGAGCATGATATTTATTACGAAAAAAATTCTTTGGTTTAGGACCATTAGTTAGACGGAGCGGAGGTACTTATTTGACCATAGGCATTCTTCCAGTACGATTTTCGTCATAAACCAAGATTTCCTTATTTCTATCACCACGGTCCCATGAACTAGTTGATGGTTTAGTTTTTATGCAATTGAAGTGGATTCGAACCAAATGCGGATGTATCATAATCTCACTGTTTACATGAATACCTACACTAATTTAATGTTCAACTTTGCCCTTTCCAAATGTCCTCCTCCGTGGTTCACCTCTGAAGCCATTGAAGTCTGACATTAAGACGGGTTGTATTTTTTGTGTTCTGACGTCATCCCCTTAATTCCTTGTTTACGGTAATGTTACTTACCAAACGAGTCTAAGATTAATTTAAAAAAACCGACTTCAAAAAAACCTGGATCACTAAAAAGCCTGAAATAATATTTCTATTACCACCTCTGCCTACCCCTTTGGGAAAACCAGACGTGATGGTGTGTTATCGAGTATTTGCGGTCGGTGCCAATCTATCTTCTTACTTTTATAGTAGGTATACTTGGCATACCAAGATTGGCACCGACTCCAAATACTCGATAACACACCATCACGTCTGGTTTTCCCAAAGGGGTAGGCAGAGGTGGTAATAGAAATATTATTTCAGGCTTTTTAGTGATCCAGGTTTTTTTGAAGTCGGTTTTTTTTTTTTTATAAAAATAATTTTATTTCACGATTTTTAGTGGAGCCATACCAATGAACATTTTGGCACATTGAACTGTATGAAGTAAGCCCAACAAAAGGTAACTGCTGTAAATCTTTGAGGAATTCCCTCGACTGTCTATGGTCTCCATCATTAGACCTGTAATGGCACTTATAACCCATATGGGTGCAAAGTTCTCTCCAATACAAATTAATCAAGCCCAAACACCAGGTAATTGCTGTAAATCGTTGAGGAGTTCTCTCGACTGTCTTTTGACTCCATCATCAGACCCCTAATGGCAGTCACAACCCATCTAGGTGTAAAGTTCTCATCAATACTAATTAATCAAGCCCAAACACAAGGTAGCTACTGTAAAACGTTGAGGAGTTCCCTTGACCTGTCCTTCGCCTTCATCATCAGTCCCATAATGACAGTCACAACCCATCTAGGTGTAAAGTTCTCATCAATACTAATTAATCAAGCCCAAACACAAGGTAGCTACTGTAAAACGTTGAGGAGTTCCCTTGACTGTCCTTCGTCTTCATCATCAGATCCCTAATGACAGTCACAACCCATCTAGGTGTAAAGCTCTCATCAATAGAAATGAATTAAGTCCAAACACAAGGTAGCTACTGTAAAACGTTGAGGAGTTCCCTTGACTGTCCTTCGTCTTCATCATCAGACCCATAATGACAGTCACAACCCATCTAGGTGTAAAGTTCTCATCAATACAAATTAATCAAGCCCAAACACCAGGTAATTGCTGTAAATCGTTAAGGAGTTCCCTCGACTGTCTTTCGGCTCCATCATCAGATCGACTCCAGACCTTCATAAAATAGTAGTGCTTTAAAATACTTCATGAAAAAAATTACAAACGCACTAGTCGCCCCTACGATTTTCGAAGATTCCCCTCGATTTCTCTGGGATGCCATCATCAGATCCTGGTTTCCTTGTCATGGTACCACCCCCGGAAAATCTCCTTTCCAACAAAAAAAGAATCATCAAAATCGGTTCATAAACGACGGAGTTATCCGCGAACACACATAAAAAAAAAAAAAAAAAAAAAATATACGGTCGAATTGAGAAACCTCCTCCTTTTTTGAAGTCGGTTTAAAAATAGATGAGTGTGCCTAAATGTCGTTTTTGTAATAATAATGTAACGTCACGACTTTTATCCCCGTTCGGAGGTAGTCAGAGGCTGAGTGGCCATACACCATCACATTGTGGAGGTATTAACCAACTCAAAGCCCACGTTTCACTAGATAGTCAGAACCCAACGTGACAGGTGGTGAACCGTGTCGCCGTGTATACGGGAACGGACTATTACCTAATCCCGAGGGATAGGTAGGTTTCCTCACGATGTTTTCCCTCACCGTCAGCGAACTGTAAATTATGCACATAGATGAAAATTCATCCATTGGTGCATGCCCCACCGGGGATCGAACCTGGGACCTTCTGATTGTTAGCCCAACCTGTTCACCCCTAGGCTACACTCGCTTTTGTGAATCAGTTATTTGAAGAAGTATTTAAAGTCTACTGTAAGCTTGTTCAAGTAAGTAGCAAAAGGCTTGACCTTTTAATGGCAAGCCCTTAAATGCGATAGGGATTCTGGAAATAGTGTGGGTTGGTACACCTTAACACAATGTTGGTTGGGTAAAATTTGAAAATGATAAATGCATATAGGACCTGGTAATCCCTGTGGTTTCCACATGCGACCCTTGTTTCCAAGCGAGCGTTCACCCAACTTGGCTATCATTACTTTTCATCTTCGTACTTCAGAAATAAATTACCATGATATTATAAACTCATTAGAAATCGACTTTATTAATGTCCCATGGCGATACGCACGTGGCGTCTCATAGTCTGGCACGCGGTATTCAGGTCAATGCCCACTGACCATATCGTACTCCTTAATATACGAGCCACGTTCATTCAAAGAATATTTCTCGTCCTTTCTCTTATGAAGGTCCCAATGATCGTGTTCGGTTGTGCTTGTTTGATGTCGATGTGGCCTGATTTGGATATAGCGATATAGCTAATACTATTTTTCTAATTTATAAAACGCGACATTGGGCAGAGGATAAAATGCAAAGTCCTGACTGACTGACTAATATGACACGCACGGCCTAAACCGCTTGTCCTAGAGACATACAATTTGGAGGATGTGTTTTTTGGGAAGTGTAGGTATCCACTAAGAAATGGTTTTTCGAAATTCCACCCCTAAGGGCGTTAAATAGGGGATTAAACTTTGTGTGGAATTTCGGTTTTAAATTCTGCGCGGACAAAGTCAAAAGCTAGTGGTTATGGCTGATTCACAGAATTTCCAAATGTAACTTAGCCATTTCGAATGACTACCAATATCCCAATATCCTGTATGATTCGTCAACGAGCTATTCACGATGTATCAACTGTACACGTCAAATGAAAGCCAAATGTGATGGTTGATGCCTAGTATGGAGTAGGGTTGTCGCGTAGACTGTCAGGAACACTCATATTATTATTTTGTTGCGCACTTAAAAATGTCTCGGCTGAAAATGTTCGAATTTCAGGCTTTCAAATTTTTGCATTTGCATTTTCAAGTCTCTTAAGTCTTAAGTCGTTTCTCAAGCATAGGTACTAGCTCGCATTGAGAAGGATTTCGACTATAGTCGAGTAGCTCAATGTGTCTTTTGGTTTGATCATTATTTAGACCTACACATTGTTCGTCAATGAGTATTATAATATGAGTCTCCTCAGTCTCCTTAGTCACACAGTCTCCTCTTTTTTACTGTCACATTCATATTTCATGTCATTAAGCCAATAAACGATTTTATCTTTCTTTCAAAATGAAGCTGATAATTATTAATGATAGAAGTGGCAAATCAAAGCAGTCTTTCTTTGACTACTAACATTAGGTGAGGATTCGATTGTTTTTCCAACTTCGCCAACCCTGGCATAGCAGCGACACAATACCCGCCCACAATTTGTATGCAGGCATACACACTGTAATTCATGGCGCACAGTTGTTGAACGTCGACAGTTAGTTTATATGGAATTGCTATCGGTACAGCATGTAACGGTCCCATTGATGGTGTCACAAATGTTTCTACGTTGTTCTTGATTTTTAGACACACTTGGATATTTGTGGCATCTATGTAAACACAGGCCTGGTGTAGCAGGTGTTTCATCAGCATCGCGGTCAGATCAATGGTAGCTTAAACCACGGGAGAGATTTTAAACTCCTGTCTTCCATATAAATAACTATAGATAGTTTAAATTCTCCACGATCGATCATCTTGCATCGATCTTACGGCCTTTAGTGTTATTCTATTTAATTTTAGGTCAGCTCTCATCATTTTTTCTATAAACGCGTCTGTTCTGGGTCGTTGAGATATAAATTCAGGCTTTCTTAAGGCTATTAAAACGAATACGCACTTACGGTGAGGGAAAACATCGTGAGGAAACCTACCTATCCCTCGGGATTAGGTAATAGTCAGTTCCTGTATACACGGCGACAAGGTTCACCACCTGCCACGTTGGGTTCTGACTATCAGGTGAAACGTGGGCTTTGAGTTGATTTAATACCTCCACAATGTGGTGGTGTATGGCCACTCAAGCCTCTGACTACACCCGAATGGGGATAAAAGTCGTGACGTTATATTATTATTTTAATTTTTATTAAAACGAATTCACGGAAAGGTCACGGAATTTCTAATTGGGTTCCGTTTCATGCTTCTTAAAGTCGCATAAGGAATATCATCCCTAAAACCTGACTCAACAAATGGCCTGTTTGGCCAGTTTTATTTTAAGCTACTTAAGACACTTTTAAAGGTATTTTAGCATGAAGACGATACGGCTTATATCGTGTGCATTACAGCGTCATGTTGTGGGAGACCCTTTTGGATATTTACAACATATATTAAATTTCACGTTTCCGTGAGTTACTTAAATATATCTCCAATGTAAGGAGAATTCCAGCCTCCATTTATCTGCTTTAAACCGTAATAATTATATCAGATTTAATCTCTATTGATGTTTATTAAGTTAATGCCGTTGCATTATAAATAAAACATAGAGATTACACTAATGGCGCCTGGAATGGTTTAATGTTTATGTGTGGGCTGATAATTATTGTTGCAGTAATCTAACACACATGTTTGAACGACACGCCTAGCTTCGCACGGGTTTATATTCCTAAGGAATTAATATGTGGATAGGTGAAATCCGGAATTAATTCGGTCCAGTAGCTTCGCATATTATCCCATACAGGATAGATAGACGCGCGTAGAAAACTTGGTTTCAAAATGGAGCTTGTTACTGAAATCTAAGTGCCCCATCGCACTAAGCTACCAGCGGTAGCGCAACCAGTCGCTCCACCAACAAAATGTATAGAGCTGTATGGAGGGTATCGCACCTGGTGTCGCTTGGTGGCGTAACCAATTCGGTGTCGGCCATTGAAATACCCGCTGGTGGCGCAACCATGGTTGCCTAGTGCGATAGGGCCCTAAAAGATCCCAGTCCCCTTCAGGTCGGCAATGTGCGAGCAATGCCTTTGGTATTGTAAGCATCTATAGGCTACGGTAACTGCTTAACATCAGGCGGGCCGTACGTTTTTTTGCCACCGCAGTCCTATAAAAAAAGAAAAAAAAGAGGTTTTTACTCTTGGTAGGGACTTGCATTTGCTGTTAATGTCACTGAAAAATAAATATCTCCTTGTTTCAGGACCCATCCGCCATGTTCAACTTTATGAAGAAGTCCACCGTACTGGCGGGAGGGGATTCTGGTGGCATTGACGAGCGCGACGGAGAGAAAGAGAGGAGGAAGCGCGAGAAGAAGGAAAGGAAAGAGAGGGAGAAACGGGAGAGGAACGCCGCGGGGATTGAGGAGCCGCTTCGGTTGGAGGAAGTAAGTTGGTATATCCCTTATTTGATGGTACTAGGACTGTATGAAAGTAAGAAGGTTGAATTTCAGTCTCCTTGCGTGTCCTATTTATAGTCTGTCATAAAAGCTGCTCGCTGACCCATTTAAGATCTTTTTGGTCTTGACTAGACGTTACAAATAAGCCACATATAGCTTGACTTTATTGAGATTTGCGAAAATCTAATTTGTGAAGCTGCGAGTGTTAGCAGTGCATAATTGTATAACTTGACTTCTATAAACAGTTATGTTATTGATCGAATCAATTCGGTTGCCTGTGGTTATGGTTGAATTTCAATTTATAAGTTCCACGAAACAAGATGTTCCGGTTCTCACTATAGCTTTTTTTAAACGGTACTTTATAGTGATTTAAATTTAAATTTGGAACGTCAGTGACGATTCAAGGCTATTTATAAAAACATTACGTTGACGATTTATTGATTGAAATCGGAAACTATGGACCGTTAATTTTTTATATTTATAATACAAACTTCTCAATATTGGGGTTGAAATTAAAAACAAGAAAATATTTATTTATTAAAAGAAATACTATACAGCAAGTTACGTTATACGTTTCATTACAGTGAAAAGATCCTTATCGCTTTAGTAACAGCAAAAAACTTGACATACTCTACCCGGCTATTTCTTTAAATTATTGCCCAACTGTTGCACTTGACATCTGAAGTAATAATTGAAATGAGATAAATTGCACAAACAAACAAACACACTGGCATTTCGGAGTCAGATACGAATCGCGATAGAGAAATGTCAAAGTTTTCTATCAAACGCTCTGTTGCTAAGATCTAATCTTTTAAATGTGCATACGCAAGGATTTAAAGTTTTAAATACTTAATACGATGGCACCATTCTTTCCTCTCTCTACTGGTTTCCGGTACCTATTCAGATAATTGCATATGTCCCATATCAGTTAAAGTCATAAATTCATCTGTTATAGTCTGACCGCTACCGCTGTGCCACTCCTTAGGTACGCGAGCGGCGAGACGGGGGGTGCGAATCCACTCCCCACCTCCCCGCGCATTCCCCGCGCATACCTAGTTGCCTACTCCCCACCTCCCCGCGGATACCTAAGGAGTGGCACAGCGGTAGCGGTCAGACTATAGTAGGCGACACGTTATGTCATCTGAGGGTGTTAATTCTGCACCCCCTTTAAAATTACAGTTCTGGAATCTCCAATGTCTAGCTATAATAGCTTCTAAGGTTAAATATGATATATCGTTTCGATATAATTTCCTATAACAAGATTTATTTAGTTCCTTAGATCCACACCTGTATGGCCTTTACCTATGCCTCGCCTAAAGAGTTCAGTATCGCAATAGGTCAAAAGCACGAGGTTGCCCCATCGTTTGGCATTCACTTGTTTTGTACTTTCTGTGCAAAGTCTAATGTTGGACTCGTAAAATTTACGATTTGTATCTTGTCCGTGACATCTATAGGAGTTTTTTCGACGATCATTGATTTAGCTTTAGAGATCACTGAGGTTTTTTAAACCGACTTCAAAAAGGAGGAGGGTTCTCAATTCGACCGTATATATATATTTTTTTTTTTTATGTGTGTTCGCGGATAACTTCGTCGTTTATGAACCGATTATGATGATTCTTTTTTTGTTGGAAAGGAGATATCCCAGCGGTGGTACCATGATAAGGAAACCAGGATCTGATGATGGCATCCCAGAGAAATCGAGGGGAACCTTCGAAAATCGTAGGAGCGACTAGTGCGTTTGTAATTTTTTTCATTAAGTATTTTAAAGCACTACTATTTTATGAAGGTCTGGAGTCGATCTGATGATGGAGCCGAAAGACAGTCGAGGGAACTCCTCAACGATTTACAACAATTACCTGGTGTTTGGGCTTGATTAATTTGTATTGATGAGAACTTTACACCTAGATGGGTTGTGACTGTCATTATGGGTCTGATGATGGAGCCGAAAGACAGTCGAGGGAACTCCTCAACGATTTACAACAATTACCTGGTGTTTGGGCTTTATTAATTTGTATTGATGAGAACTTTACACCTAGATGGGTTGTGACTGTCATTAGGGGACTGATGATGAAGACGAGGGACAGTCAAGGGAACTCCTCAACGTTTTACAGTAGCTTCCTTGTGTTTGGGCTTGATTAATTTGTATTGATGAGAGCTTTACACCTAGATGGGTTGTGACTGTCATTAGGGGACTGATGATGAAAACGAGGGACAGTCAAGGGAACTCCTCAACGTTTTACAGTAGCTACCTTGTGTTTGGGCTTGATTAATTAGTATTGATGAGAACTTTACACCTAGATGGGTTGTGACTGTCATTAGGGGTCTGATGATGGAGTCAAAAGACAGTCGAGAGAACTCCTCAACGATTTACAGCAATTACCTGGTGTTTGGGCTTGATCAATTTGTATTGGAGAGAACTTTGCACCCATATGGGTAATAAGTGCCATTACAGGTCTAATGATGGAGACCATAGACAGTCGAGGGAATTCCTCAAAGTTTTACAGCAGTTACCTTTTGTTGGGCTTACTTCATACGGTTCAATGTGCCAAAATGTTCATTGGTATGGCGCCACTAAAAATCGTGAAATAAAATTATTTTTATAAAAAAAAAAACCGACTTCAAAAAAACCTGGATCACTAAAAAGCCTGAAATAATATTTCTATTACCACCTCTGCCTACCCCTTTGGGAAAACCAGACGTGATGGTGTGTTATCGAGTATTTGGAGTCGGTGCCAATCTTGGTATGCCAAGTATACCTACTATAAAAGTAAGAAGATAGATTGGCACCGACCCCAAATACTCGATAACACACCATCACGTCTGGTTTTCCCAAAGGGGTAGGCAGAGGTGGTAATAGAAATATTATTTCAGGCTTTTTAGTGATCCAGGTTTTTTTGTCTTTCTGAAATGTTGATGAAATACATTTTACGAACTACATGAGTGAGACCGACATCGTCGTTTAAAAGCAAATTTCCATTCTCATTGAGTGATCCACATTATCTTCTTTGTTTACTAACAACTGTTATTTACTAAGCTTTGACTCCTTAATAACTTAATCCTCAATTTTCACCTTAACATAAGCTTTTGAAATAGTACTAGTAGTTAGTACCGCATAATTTCTGTACTCTGTTTGAATATTAAATTCATTATGCACTCGATAAATCGACATCCACGCCAATCATCATGACGTTATCGATAATATCGGGACATATTGGTTTTCAACAAGCTATTTATCAGGCTGAGTAATCGAATCCCTGATAGGGTACTATTGGACAACGACAATAACTGGAGAATATAGATAATTAAATTGGAGTCATCAATTTGGCCTATAAATTGCCGACTTGCATTTTCTGACCAAGGTCGAGGCTTTAGGCCTCTGTTAGGTCCCTGCAGAACACAAATTTTCATAATAACTATATCTGAACCTTTTATTACATCTTAGAAGCTGGTTTAGTAGATAATTACGCACAGAAAAGCATGTGTTCGTATGTTGGTGTTACTTGTTAAGTAATACGTAGTACGTACGCTGGATGCAGGTATCGCAACACCGGTCATTGTGGCGAACCTTGGGGAGGCCTATGTCCAGCAGTGGACGTCTTTCGGCTAAGGCGATGAATACGTAGTTCAAAATCTTTAATTACGGACTCAGGGTGAATGCTTAGCTTTCGTTTACTTATTTGCAGTTGTATCTAAACTTAGAGTTAGATAGGCCCTGTTCTTCCACTAGTAATTTGTCAGTACATCGATTTATTCTGCTTTATTGATTTTTAAGTGTTCATCACTCCCGCATCAACCTTCCTTCCATAACGATTTGATAAACCAGTCGTTGACTCACGTTGTTTTATCACATACATAGTAATTAAGCCATCGCTTGCTCTGTTTGTATTCTCAGCTAAAACAGGATTAGAGTGTTTGTTTGGTAGGTGAGCAATGAAAACGTCGGAATTCCTACGAATCACGACTCACTTGATTCCTTTGTGGTGTTTGTTTTCGAGGTTCAACGCTCTGGGGTTCCTTGAAATGTGTTTTAAGTCCATTTATAGAAGGGTTCCATTACTCCTTTATTGAAT